>RJWJ010041838.1:0-13310 GCA_004363605.1 Indri indri | reverse complement strand
GCCTCCCGAGTAGCTGGGACTACAGGCATGCGCCACCATGCCCGGCTAATTTTTTCTATATATATATTTTTAGCTGTCCAATTAATTTCTTTCTATTTTTGGTAGAGACGGGGTCTCGCTCTTGCTCAGGCTGGTCTCGAACTCCTGAGCTCAGAACAATCCGCCCGCCTCGGCCTCCCAGAGTGCTAGGATTACAGGCATGAGCCACCGCGCCCGGCCCATAACTTCTTAATTAGATGAGAGGTGTCCTTCTCAGATTTGGAACCAACAGCTGGTTACCAGAAAGAGAATAGTGGTAGTCATCGTTAACCTGACAATCATATTTTTTTGAGTCCACAAAAAGTACTTTGGGTAAAAAAGAATATAAATATATAATAGATAACTATAAATAATAAATCGTCACCTTTAAAATAAGGGACAAAACATTTCTTTGTGGGCAGAGTTCCTTTAATAAGAGAATCACAAAGTTTTATGCGGAGAATATAGTTGGTGGGATTATCTTGTTTTAAGGCTACCCAGCAAATCAGATTAAGAATTAGAAATTTAATTTCCTAAACATGTGAAGAGAGCCATTGTTAGAAGGCAGAGCATAGCTTCACAAGTGGATGATGGATTGTGCTGGGCTCTATTATTAGGACTTACTGAGGAAGCTGCAGCGTCGGAGCTTGATTATTTTAGAACTCCACTCATTGTTCATCAAGGAATTTCCAACATATAATAAGGGTGTTTTTGCTGGACTGTAAGGTTTTATGTTAACTGTAAATAAGCTAACCCACCTCTGCCACTTCTAAAATCTTTACAAAGCACTCATGTGTTATATTTATAATAAATATCTCTGCATTTGTCTTTTGGGCTCTCATGATGAGTTATGTTGAATGTTCATGATTGTTTGGCATTTGTTTATGTGTCTATTCCGGTCTCTCAACATTGCACAGTCTGTTGATTACAAATAGTTTCTCAATCTGTGTTTCATGGTATTCTCAAAATGTTTAGGAAAAGACCAAAGAATTCAGTAATCAATAAGTATAAGAAAAAGATGGTTAGAAAAAATGTAACACTTAAAAAAACCATGAAATGGGAAACTAGTTGTTTTGATGATTTACAGAAGATCCCTTTTTTAACCATAATCAGCAATATGAATTTTATTTCCTGTTCCTCAAATCTGTGCTCAGCAAATCTTTGTTAAGAAAAATTTCCTAAATGGTGATTTTGTTTTCCTGAGGGTAAACCACATACATATCCCCATTAGCAGCATTAGTAAAGAGGCAGAAAAATATCCTTCATTTCTGGTCAATCTGTTCTTACTTAGGGTCAGATTTGCTGTTCTTTCCTCCGGGAAGTAGCAGTGTAAAAGAAAAAAGTTCAAAAAACAAATCTATAGTTTGGAGAAATAGATTTGACTTTTAAGCAATCTCAACATAGAAGGTGCATGGTTTACAGGCTCCATGACCAAAATGATACAGTCCTTGCTACCATTTCATTTATTCTACTTTTTAACTGAAGACTATTATGCCTCATCATCAGGAAATGGAGGCAAAATAAAAATATATATTTAAAAAGACTATTACGCCAAAGATAATTTAATTAGGAAAGTTCCTAAAAGAATAACAAATCTGTGCCTTTTAACTTACCATGTTTTGCAACTTTTGGATTCAGATTTCAATAATTTGTTTCTGTTATCAGAGTATATAAGTCCTATACAAATACTTCTCCGCATAGCTGATTTTGTTTCTGAATAATTAAACACGGTGAAATATTTTTCGTTGTAAGCTATTGACATTTGTAAGAAAATTTTGTGTCACTGAACATCTTTAAAGATGCCACTGGAGCATTAACCATTATTTCATATTTACATACATCAAAGAAAAATGAAACTAGACAGTATGTTGCCAATTTGCAATCTACAAAATGTAATTTTATTGCCTTAAATTAAGATTTCATTTTCTGGCCTGTGTCGGAGATTTCTATATCTAAAATATGGACATTTTTTTCCATATTTTAATTGTATGGAAAAATACCATCAAAGTTGAAAAAAAAAATTTTGAAAATCCTTACCAATTGTTTGTTAGATGTTAAAGTCTTATGCTTACTTTAATTTTATTTATTTTATCTTGTTCTCTTGCTGGTTATTGGCAGACTCAATCTTTCTGTTTTCACAAAGAACTCATGAAGAGGACAATAGGGAAACCCACGTATGCCTTTGAGGCTAGGGACTATGTTGTAAGTTTACCTGTGACGGCAGGTCATGCAGTCGCGGCACAGCCACTAACCCCATTCCGAGCACCAAGACTGGGGACCCAGGTGCACGCTGTTATGCTTCCACAACATGAAATGAAATTCTTAATTGAGAGAACTGGACAGCAGAAAAAAAATGTCTAATTGTATAAATTCAACCTTAGGCTACTTCATCTGAAAAACTTGCATGAAAAAAGGAACCAAACTTCCTAATAATAATCAAACGTTCTGATAACATCCGTGAGCTGAGCTTGTTGTTGTTGTTTTCCCTTTTCACTCTAGTTCTGGCAAAGTCTTTAAAGGCATTGTGACTGCTGTCTGAGATGTCATCGGGTATGATTTTACAGCAAAATCTCACCCGTGAAAGGCGGCCTCAGAGCGTGGTCACAGGAGAATGATGCTCTTGCAGACGGCAGTTGTATGGCACAATTATCCTCATCTGTGTTTGTAACAAATGGATCCATAAGGGAATTATGCCATAACACTCGGAGAACAACAAAAGAAAAAGGAAATCAATGAAGCATGAGCAATTTCATAGAGTAGTAAAACGATTTTACTTAAATATATATATTTCTATATTTATTTTCACTGTCCCCTTTCTTTGTTCTTGAGGTTAGTACCTGTGACTGTCCAATAACACATGGACTCGCTAGCTCTGTGTTCCCGCATGTGTTATTGATGCCTGTGGCTCCCAAGGCTCTTTGGTTATCGCCTGGAACTGACAGCTTTTTAATTCCTCAGGTGTCTAGCAATGTACTTGATGGAATCTGCAAAATTATTCTTTTAGCCAATGATTAGCTTTCTAGTTTTAAGTGAGCTAATTGGCTGGCTTACAACTTAAGACTGGAAACCAGTTTATAACTGTTAAAAAAGAACTCCCTATACCGTGTTTCTTGAGGATGACTGCCACTGTCCACTTCAGAAAATTGGATTTGCCTGAGAATTTGGTATTTCCTATTTCTATTGGGATTTATGTTCAATCCTAATGACTTGTTTTTATTATGAAGTGGTAATCTTCCTATACAATATTTTGATGTTAGAATTCTGTGTTTGGGATGCTTGAGAAAGAATATATAATTTCAAGTAACAAAAGTAGCCAAATAGCAAAATAGTGTACTTAGTTGAAATGTTGGTTATTTGAATTAGCAATGTTTAGATAATAATGTGTGAGAAAATATTTGTATATGTTAGTGTGCCTTGTAGGAAAGATATTTGGAAAGTTTTCTGCTGTGCGCCATAAGTGTTGTCTGTATGTATGACAAACTCAAATTGCGATGAATAGATCTATGCTAAAGTTCACGGGAGGGCTTAAATAGTTGTAGACTGCCCACATCAAAGCAGTCAGGAGTGTGACTGTAAATACCTTTTTTTTCCCCAAAAAGTTTGTCTTGCTACCTCTTTTCTTAAAGATCTTGTTTTTCCTCATAGGGACAATTTCTTTAAAAAAGTTATTCTCTATTTACAAAGAAGTATCAACTTTTGAGTCAGTCTTAAGAACTAAATTTTAAAAATTCAGTTAAGGAAGTTTTAAATGGCCCTCTACCTACCCAATTCAAAATCAAAGGGCATGTTCTTTGCTACTTTATCTCCAAAGTATTTTTGGATCCTACTACATATTGCCTGAACTTTTAGTATTGACAGCAGCTACATGAGGATCATGCACTGAACTCTCAAAGTACTGCTTTAGAGCCATAGAGCGGGTCTCACCTGTTAATGAAGAGCCAGATTTTCTAATTTTGAGATGCCCTTTACTCTGTTTGGGGTCCAGTAATCACAATACTTTTACTCCTAATAATTCTCCAAATGCTGCGTAGCCCCTGTGGAGAGGGCACACAGCTCCGTGGAAAGCCTGGAAGTCCCCTCCAGCGACGGTCCCTGGTTCTCAGGTGGGAGGGAGCATTGCCTCTTCTTCCAGCCTGTGCTGAGAGGCTTTGTGGCACTGGCAGTAGTTTCTTAGAGCACCTTCTAGTCTTTGGTTACCCATTCACCAATTTCAGAGTTTGCCTCATGCCTTTAAGAAATGTCAGTGTTCCTTAAGATAAAAATATTGCATGTATGTCATGGAAGTAATTGGTGTTCAGACTCTTTTTAGTTTGTGTAAAACTTTCCACGGGAAATTTGATGAACCGGGCTGTGTGATTATATTTGTCTTTTACAGTCATTAGATAGCACCAACTGCACACTTGGTTTAGTTTACGTCGAGGCTGAGGCGCGCGGTCCAAAACTGCAGCAGAAGCTCTCCTTTGCTATCTTATCTTTGCTCTGGCAACGTGGCAGCCTCAAAAATGTTTCATTAGGGACCAGCCTTTCTTGTGAACTTTTGCACAGATCTGCTACAAGTCATTTTCATAAGTCAACAGGTGAATTTATGTCTTATTTTAATATGGTGGAACTGACCACATTCCTCTTATTCTGATGTGTTGTTTTTTTTCTCTCTCTCTCTCTTTCTTTCTCTCTCTCTCCTTTTACTGTTACCTCTTCAATTTTTCCATGAAGCTTTCTCTCAAGCTGGTAAGCACAATTATTCCCTGCATGTCCTGAGTCTAATCAGGTTTTTGGTGTGTGTTTGTGGATGCTATGACCTGGGCACCAGACCTTCCAAGTTGACTGTTGATTTGTGTTTCTCTTATGTGTGCTATTGTTGGTGTTTCTTGATCAGACCTTTGGAATACAAAGGTCTGGAGTCTCATAGAGGCGACCTTAATCTTTTCAAGTTGCTAAGAAAATTAACACTTAACTCGTGACTTGGTTTTCTTTGTTATTGGGGCCTTAAGAGGATGACAAATGCTGATAAACTGTCTATATAAATATTAAATCTTGAGGAGACATTTATTGGAACATTTTGAATAAAAGTAAATTTGATAATGTTCCTCTCTGGGAGTCATAGAAGTAGATGAAAAACTCTGGGAACTGGAAGGAGACAGGCAGTAATGATTCCAGCCTGCAGCAGCTGCTCAGCTCTCGGGCAGCCTGCGAGAATGGAAGAATGTGGTATCTTCCAGGTGCTACATAGGTACGTTGGTACCTTGCACATAGCTGACTCAAGAGGCCACAGACTGATTCCACGGACAGTGAAAGGAGCCTCCTAGGCCTTTTTAGAATTATTTACTTAGTGTTTTGCATTGTTTCTACTTAATTGTATAGTCCTAGTAGACAAACTAATCATTAAATTTATTAAAAGAAAACTTAACCAACATAACCCATAACTATACTCCAAATATGTATAAGAGTTGCGTAGTCTTCTCAAATGCTGCAGTTGAGAATATCCTAACATAACGGACAATGGTGAACTGTGGCGATTCAACCAGGAGCGAGATCAGCACTGTGTGCACTGCTGTCAAAAGCCTAGGACATAGTATTTTACGGTGATTTTTATGTACACATTTATATGTGGGTAGGTATATACATACAGAACTTCTGACAAACCATCTCCAAGTTGGGGTTTCCACAACCCCCTCTTTGGGCTTGATGAATTTGCTAGAGCGGCTCACAGAACTCAGGGAAACACCTGCATTACTGGTTTATTATAAAGGATATGACAAAGGATACAGATGAAGAGATGCCCAGGGTGAGGTATGGGGATGGGACCACCCTCCAGGAACCTCCATGTGTTCAGCAGTCCGGAGCTCCCCAGACCCTGTCCTCTTGGACCTTTTAGGGAGACATCATTGGCTAGGCATGGTTGAAGCATGGACAGCCGTGTTGGAAAGTAACTGGACAAAAAGTGTACGATCTACAGGTACTGAGTGGCGAAGCCCAGCAAGGCCTGTCTGTGCAGCATCCTTCATCCAGGGTATGGGGCAGGCCCCTCTCTTGATTGAGGGTCTTATGACCACAATCAGATTCGCGTCCTGCCTTGGGCAGGTGAAAGATGGGCAAGGGACGGTCAGAGAGAGAGATTCGGTTTTCTGAGGCCTGCTGAAGCACCCAGCATTATAGCAGAAGACCGTAACCAGGGTTATGGGAGCCAGGAACTGGGGACAAAACCCGTATATATATCATACTATCGCAGTGCTGGTCTCTTTTAAGTAAATTCAGCATGAGCACATGCTATTTTCTTTTGACCTCAGTGATTGAATTGAAGAAATTGAAAAGCCAATAATAGTTCAGGTTTCAAATATTTTAACACGATTGTATATGGAAAAGAAAAAATAAATCTTACTTATTTTTATACTGAAGATTAGTTTTGTTTCATATTAGTTTTAGAGTCAAATTAATCTTCTTTCATTTGGTATTAGAAGTAGGTGCTTCCATTCTGATTCCACTCAAATCCTCTCTCACACACACACATGCACACACAGGCATGCAGTAGAGAGAAAGCAACCAGTGTGTCTTACAGGTGCGTCTTTGAGAACATTAGCTGAAAGGTCTCTGCGTGGCCTTTGTGTTCAACTCTTTGCTGAATCACACACTTCCCAGCACAGCAAGCCTGGCATTTTATGATAATCAGCCCAGGGACTCAGTCACAAGCCCCCATGTAAGCTACTTGGCAAGTTCAGCTTGATTCTGGAATGACATTAACTGGGTCCCTTCTTTCTACCCAGCCCCAAGCCAGTCTTGCCCTTGTTTTAAAAGAATTGGGGTTTTAAAGAAAAATCTTTTTTCTAAATTCCCTGGCTTATCCCTGGTTAGTTGAATAAATTTCTCTTTCTTTATGAAAATAGTTTCACTTAAGTAAAAGCACTTGATACCACGACTTAGCCACAGCTTTCTAATGAGTAAGCATAGGCTGAAGTCTGGAGACTCGCTTGTTGATGTTTTCTGCTCAAAGCACTTGCACAGAAAGACAGCAATTGCTTTTGAAAAGGGAATTGAGATTTTGAAATACACTTCTTCTGACAGTTTGAACCCAGGAGAGGTCAGTTTTGCACACTGTGGGAAGTTGATTTTGAGGTCGGGAGGGCGTTCTATCTGGATCCTCGGGGACTACCCTAACGGTGCCAAAAAGAAGTGACCAGCCTTTCAGAGGTTAGGGAAGCGGGCATGGGGATGGGGGAGAGAGATATGTTTTCAAATGTTCTTCTCACCCACATTCTCTGAGGAACGTGGTGTCCCAGCTGTCACTTCCCAGGGATGGAAACTTTTGGCCTCAGCCTCTTATGCAGAGACAGGAAGAAATACTCAGACTTGGGGAATAGCCAGACGGGAGCCCAGCGCTGATGGGATCCCATTAAGGAAACGTAAACTTCCCTAACACGGCAGTGTTGCCCCAGACACTGACAGTAACACTTTGTAAGGAAATGAAGAAGAATCTGGCTCAAAATTTGTTTTTCATGGATTCTCACCGGAGTCAGAAGTATCTCTTCCTCTCTGTCCTTCCTGGGGCATTGCCCCTGCCTTTTCAGAGGCGTCTCGGCCAGTGTAAATGGAGTATGCGATGGTTTGTGGGACTTCGGCAGTTTGCATGCATTGATTTTTGCATCTCGGCTGGGTGTATGGGAAAGAGCTTAATTTATTTTGTGAAGCCACATGCAGACGGCTGCATCTGCTGTGTCTGCAGGCTTTGCTTGGGATCTTCTATCCAGGAGTACCTCAGGGCCTTCTGGCTTCTCATTTGTATTTGCATCTGCAGGGCGCGACACCAGAGGATTTTAGCAACCTCCCACCTGAACAAAGAAGGAAAAAGCTACAGCAGAAAGTCTATGAACTAAATAAAGAAATTCAAAAGGAGATGGATCAAAGGTATAGTGGATCGTCATGACTTATTAAGAAATTCACATTCAGTTTGGAGAGAGGGGAGATCTTAAATAGATTTAATAGAGATTTTCACGGTGTGTTTTGCCACGGATAGTTTACTGAATCGCTTTATTATGCTCTGTGAGATCCCCATTTACAAATAGGTTTTATTCAGAGTTTGAGGAGCAAAGTACCTTTGGCTCTCTTTTATCAAGAGTGAATAGGGGCTTATGTGCACAGATGAGGAGGAGAAAGCAGCATGGCCGTCACCCTGTCCCTCGCCCCACATCCTCGCTTTGGGTCCAAAAGTTCCTTTCTCTATTTGAGGACAAGTACACAACAGCTTCCTGGAGTAGGTTCTCGAGGCTTTTCACAGAGTGTATTGATGGTGTCGAGAAAACAAATCACAGGACGTCTTATCGGATGCTCCACTGCAGGAGGCTCCCGCTGCAGGGTTCCCAGATTTCTGAGCTGTTTTGCAAGTTTGCTCTTAAGGGTGGTAGGTTGGTGCACGTGCCAAAAAAAAAAAAGGTACAACAGATTTACTGTCTCTTCTCACTTGAGTTTCTCTTCCCACATTTGTAACCTATAGTACTTTCACATCATTTCGGGGATGTTTGCTAATAATCCTGATTGAAAGCCACTTTATTGGCTCTTACTTTGTGTGTTCTCACTGAGTGAATTAGGTGAGTCATTGATTTTTTTTGAGATTCGAACTTAAAAGATAACTTGAGACTTTGTGCTCTCAATAAATAGGTCAAATGGTGATCCTACATACAATTTAGTTATATTGAAGCTGGGTTAAAATTTGGTTATGCAAAAAATAAGCCTCCAACCAACATTGGTAAGGCAGTATAGGTTAAGTGCATGCAACAGAAAAGTCTGGGTTTTTTAAATTCTTTTATCCCAATAGAGCAACTCCTTTAAAAATAGGTTATTTTATAAACATTTTTATAGCATATAAAATGTAGGAACACATGTAATTGATTTTGTTCTAGTTTTGTATTAGAAATATACTTCATAAAATGGAAATTTTGCTTTGTACTTTTTATTACATCTGGAACGAAATATAAAAAGGGTTAATGTATTATAAACTGCATGCTTTTTAATAAATGAACAGTTATATTTTCTACAGGAGTAAGAAGTTAGGATTTGAGTATCTGAAATGACATTTTAGAGGTTGTTGACAGACTTAGAACAGAGCTACCCTTTCTTTCTAATTGTCCAATATCATGTAAACAGTTTTCTCTGTCATTTGGGTTGTGGCTGTGGAACCTGATTAACCTTTTAAACTCTGCGACAGCCCTCGCTGGTAATAAGGTAAATTGTTCAGCTATTCACTTAACAACTGCTTATTGAACACGTACCATGTGCAAGGAAATATTCTAGGTACTGACGATAAAGCAATGAACCAAAGGTACGAAAACCTTTGTTCTTGTGCAACTTATATTTTGCTCAGGAAAAACAAACAAAATAAATAAAAAGACTTTGAGCAGAAAATTAGCATGATCTGGGATTTTTTTAAAAAAGTCAATTTTGAAAAGGCAAGAAAAGTAGAGGAAAAAATATAGAACAGGCAGGAAAATAAAAAAAACCTAATCAAAGTATAGAATAGTTGAATAATACAATGAGTAAAATATACATCTCACAACTGCAGTGTACCCATTTTTTTCATGCCCACATAAGAACACTTCCAAAACTGTGCATATCCTGGTTTCATAAAGTAAATCTCAACAAACATCAAAGGGTAGATATCATTCAAGGTATATTATCTGAACTCTGCAATTAAGCTGGATACCAATAACAAAAAAAACGTACTCTTTTATAACCCATAGACTAAAGAAGAAATCATAATAGATACTAGAAAGTTTATGAAACAGAACTGAACTTAAACACACATTCTGCATATCAATTTCTGGGATGTCATTAAAGCCATGGTTACAAAGAGAAATTTATAGCTCTGGATGCATATTAAAAACAAAGAAAGTGGGGCCAGGTGCAGTGGCTCATGCTTGTAATCCTAGCACTTGGGATGCTGAGGTGGGAGGATCACTTGAGCCCAGGAGCTTGAGGTTGCAATGGGGTATGATGATGCCACTGCACTCTAGCCTGGACAACAGAGCCAGACCCTGTCTCAAAAAAGAAAAATTAAAAAGAGGGGTACCATGGCTCATGCCTGCAATCCTAAGGTCAGAGGATCACTTTAGGCCAGGAGTTTAAGACTAGCCTGAATAAGAGCAAGACCCTGCCTCTACCAAAAAAAAATAGAAAAAATTAGCTAGGTGTGGTGAGGTGCACCTGTAGTCCCAGCTACTCAGGAGGCTGAGGCAGGAGGATCGCTTGAGCCCGGGAGCTTGAGGTTGCTGTGAGGTATGACGGTATCACTGCACTCTAGCCAGGGCAACAGAGTGAGACTCTGTCTCAAAAAAAAAAAAAAGAAAGAAAGAAAGAAAGAAAAGAAAAGAAAGCTAAAAACCAGTGAGCTAAGGATTTATCTTAAGAAGTTAGGAAAAGGCTGGGTGTGGTGGCTCACGCCTGTAATCCTAGCACTCTAGGAGGCCAAGGTGGGAGGATTGCTGGAGCTCAGGAGTTTGAGACCAGCCTGAGCAAGAGTGAGACCCCACCTCTACTAAAAATATAAAAATTAGCCAGGCATCATGGTGCACACCTGTAGTCTCAGCTACTTGGGAGGCTGAGGTGGGAGGATCACCTGAGCCCAGGAGTTCGAGGTTGCTGTGAGCTAGGCTAACGCCATGGCACTCTACTCAGGGTAACAGAGTGAGACTCTGTCTCGAGAAAAAATTTAAAAAAAGACGTTATAAAAAGAATAGCCAAATCAAACCCAAAGAAAATAGAAGAGAAGAAATAACAAAAGAGACAGCATAAATGAATTAAATTTGAAAATGTACAATTCAACAGAGAGGACCAACAGATCCAAAAGTTGGTTCAACTCTTTTGAGGAGTTTTGCTAAGAAATAGGGAGGTAGCTAGAGGAAGGTGTCTGCCATGGAGTCAAGAGAGGGGTTTTGCAAAGTGAATAATAAGGATAGCATCACAGTCTGCTTCTTGTAAAAATATTTGTTCAGTCAACAAATATTTAATGAGCATCTACTATGTGCCAGGGACTATCGTGACACTTGGGAACTCACAGAGTTTCCTCCAAGAGCTTCCATTCTTATGGGAGGAGAAAGACAGTAAATAATAAACATAAAAATAAATAAATCACACAATGTTGGAAAGTGATGCTCGCTGTGGGCGGGAGGGGAGGAAGAACGGAGGGCTGACAGTTTGTCAGTGCCAGCGGACGGCGGCAGAATGTGTGGGCTCAGATACAAGTATTCAGGCAGAAGGGTAGTGAGGACTTGTGGAAATTCTATTCCCGTTATTTCTATATTTTCAGTTAAACTATTTCCCATGACCTAAAATGTATCTTTCGGCGTGTTTGAAGGCCTTGTATTGTATGATTGATTTGAATTTTATTTTGCTGAAGTGCATTAAAGTTGGCTTCTTACCTCTGCAAAGAGTCATTTGCTCTAAACTTTTAACAACTCAAAGCCTACCGGAAGTACCTTAAAGCTAGGGTTAAAGTTAGTAGAGCTCTTTGGTCCTAAAGGTAAACCCCAACATGCCTGCAAACTTCTCTGGGGATGCCTACTCGGGCTCCTGGGGGCAGCTTCCAAAACATGATTTCAGGAAAGGGGTGCAATCTTGCAATACGTGGCTTTGAAGCTCGTCGTCTGCCTATTGTGGACACCAACTGTGGATTCGGTTTCTTAACAGTTGCAGTGGTGTGTGATAAAATTTCCAAGGCAATTCACTGTGCTTCTTTATGAGGCAAACATATTGCAACCCACAAGAGCGAGGATGCCGGTCGTAGCTTTGGTTTGCATGAAGAATGTACACGTGGAAATACTCAGGAGTTCTTTGTTTTCCTTACTGTTTGGGGCAAAGGGAGGGGCAGGATTAATTTTTGTTACTCGTTCGCTGGAGACAATAGGGAAATAGCATTCAGAAAAGGCAAATGAAATTTATTAATAAAAATCAGCCACTGGATTATACGGACCTTGTAGCAGAATTCTTACAGAGAATTTCTAGAATGAAGGCTGGCCCGGTAGTCCCTTCAAATCCACGCTCAGAGCCAGTCTTCCCACATTCCCGTCCAGATGGCTGTCAAAGCGGTGGAATATAATCGGCTGACAACAGCAACCTTTACTGTTCTGCAATTTCTCTTTTTCAGAGATGCCATAACAAAAATGAAAGATGTCTACCTAAAGAATCCTCAAATGGGAGACCCAGCCAGTTTGGATCACAAATTAGCCGAAGTCAGCCAAAATATAGAAAAACTGAGACTAGAGACCCAGAAATTTGAGGTATGAAAACTCTGTTGTTGAAAAGCTTTGCTGGAAACAAAGAGACAGAAAGAGGAACAGGTGCCGCTCTGCGTGGATCTGTGCAGACACCAGCAGCTCTTTCATTGGGCGGGTCGCAGCTGGGACTGCCGGGCTGTGCCGTGAGTTACAGTAAAAGAAAAAATACACCGTTACCTGCCCAGTGCTCTGCTTTTCAGCATATCCAGTTTTAATTGTGTCTCTTAAAAGTGACTGTGTTGAAAGTTGTATTTGTATACAGTGTTGTCTTTTAAGTTAAGTGTTTCGCTTAAGTTTGTCCTGCTTCATCTCATGTTAATGTAATTGGGAGCATCGAGCCATCCATCAGCTTAGTGATTCAAAAAGGCAATGAAAAAAAATCAGGGAAATATGTTATCATTCTTTCAGAGGACCTATTATGGAAAGGTTATATGGGTAAAAATAGGTGGGAAACACAAATAATAAATGTGTTAAGGAAAGAGAGGAACACTCAAAAGCTATAAACCCACTACCCCCACCAGATTTAAGGACTGAAGAGCGGCCGGAGGCAGTGACTCATCCCTGTAATCCCAGCACTTTGGGAGGCTGAGGCAGGAGGATCGCTTGAGCTGAGGACTTTGAGGTTGCTGTGAGCTAGGATGATGCCACTGCACTCTATCCTGGGTGACCCTGTCTCCAAAAAAAAGAGACTAGAGAGCATGGAAAAATAAATTAGCTACTGCTGATTCTAATCGGAATAGATTGTTTCTAGCAATGAAGGGTCAAATATGAGTTTTTTTTCATTCTTTTTAGAATCCATCAATAAGTTATTAATGTTCCATTGAGCTTTTGAAACCTAGAAATATCCTTTTCTGATCATTTTTATTCCTTTGCCTTCTTTCAACTATTTCAAATAATGCTGAAGATAATTTTATCCACTTCGATTTCCTACGTACAAGTTTAATCACTACTAAAAAAAATTGTACTGCACTCCTGAAAAATGGGAAGTGTGGCTTTCAGATCAAGTCGGTGCATAAGTGTGGCTGTACCCTC
>RJWJ010041837.1:0-13319 GCA_004363605.1 Indri indri | reverse complement strand
CCCTTTGAACCCAGCCTAAATTCCATGGCCTCATGATTACTACCTTTGAAACACTATTAACTTGTTTGCCTCCCTCTCTCTCCATCCTAGTTGGTTGGCAAAATGTTAGCTCTGGCTAAACTCAAGTATTGGCTAAATATCCGCACCTGTTCCTGAGCAGTAGAATGTGACTAGAGAGCATCACAATCCTCTTTAGTCTTCTTTATCACAACTTTCTGTACCCACCTGAAACTTCTCTCCCTTTATATTGGATAAAGGGTTCCTGTTCTTATCTGAGGTGCTAAATCCAGCGACAAGTGTTCCTATAAGAGACAGTGAGAGGAGAGACACAGAGAGAAGATGGAGGCAGAGATTGGAATTATGCAACCACAAGCCAAGGAATGCCTGGGGCCACCAGAAGCTGGGAAAGGGACAGAAGGCATCTCCCCTAGAGCCTTCTGAGACAGTCAGGCCCTGCTGACACCTTGATTTTGGACTCTGGCCTCCAAAACTGTGAGAGAATAAATTTCTGTTTTAAGCCACCAAATTTATGGTAATTTGTATGGCAGCCCTAGGAAAGTAGTAATAGTACACTGAGGCTGGGGGTAGGGGCGGAAATGGGGAATGACTGCTGATGGCTGTGAAGTTTCTTTGGAGTGATAGCATGTTTTAAAATTAGTTTATGGTGATAGTTGCACTCTTAAATATACCAAAAACCATTAAATTGAACACTAAATGGGTGAATTTTAAGGTACATAAGTTTTTTTTAATTTTATAGATTTAAGGGGTGTATTACAGATTTGTTACATGGATATATTGTGTCGCAATGAAGTCTGGGCTTTCTGTGTAACCCTCACCAGATTAGTGTACACAGTACCCATTAGGTAATTTCTCATCCCATGCCACCCTCCTACTCTCCCACCCTTCCAGGTCTGTGACATTTGTTATTCCACTCTCTGTGTCCATGTGTACTCATTATTTAGCTTCCACTTATAAGTGAGAACATGCTGTATTTGACTTTTTGTTTCTAAGTTATTTCACTTAAGATAATGGTCTCCAGTTCCATCCATGTCACTTCAAAAGACATGATTTCATTCTTTTTATTGGCTGAGTAGTATTCCATGTTATTCCATGTACTATCCCATGGAATAGTAGTAGCATTCCATATTATGTATTATATATACGCCACAATTTCCTTTATCCGATCATCTGTTGATAGACACTTAGGTCAATTCCATATCCGTGCTATTTTGAATACTGCCAGAACAAACATACAAGTGCAGTTATCTTTTTGATATAATAATATCACTTTCTTTTCTTTGGGGTAGATACCCATTAGTGGGATTGCTGGTAGTTCTATTTTTAGTACTTTGAGAAATCTCCATACTGTTTTCCACAGAGGTTGTACTAATTTACACTCCCACCAACAGTGTATAAGCATTCCCTTTTCTTCATATCCTCATCAACATCTATTGTTTTTTGATTTTTTACTCATGGCCATTCTGATTGGTATAAAATGGTATCTCGCTGTGGTTTTAATTTGCATTTCTCTGATGATTAGTGATGTTAAGCATTTTTTGCTATGTTTTTTGGCCACTTGTATGTCTTCTTTTGAAAAATTTTCATGGTCTTTACCCACTTTTCAATGAGGTTGTTTTTTTCTTGTTGAATTATTTGAGTTCCTTATAGATCTGGATATTAGTCCTTTTATGAATGCATAGTTTGAGAATATTTTCTATCATTCTGCAGGTTGTCTATTTAATTTTTTGATTATTTCTTTTACTGTGCAGAATCTTTGTAGTTTAATTAAGTCCCATATGTCTATTTTTGTTTTTGTTGCATTTGATTTTGAGGTCTTAGTCATAAATTCTTTGTCTAGGCCAATGTGCAGAAGAGCTTTCCCCGGATTTTCTTGTAGAATTTTTATAATTTCAGGTCTTACATGTTAGTCTTTAATCCATTGAGTTAATTTTTATGTGGTGAAAGACATGGGTCCAGTTTCATTGTTCTGCACATGACTATCTAATTTTTCCAGCACCATTTATTGAAAAGGGTGTCCTTTCCCCAGTGTATGTTTTTGTCTATTTTGTTGAAGATCAGTTGGTTGTAGGTATATGGCTTTATTTCTGAGTTTTTTTATTCTGTTCCATTGATCTATGTGCCTATTTTTATACCAGTACCATGCTGTTTTGGTTACTGTAGACTTGTAGTATAATTTACAGTCAGGGAAGGCCTCCAGTTTTGTTCTTTTTGCTTAGGATGCCCTTGACTATTTGGACTCTTTTTTGGTTCCATATGAATTTTAGCAGTTTTTTCTAATTCTGTGAAAAATGACATTAGTATTTTGATAGGAATTGCAGCATTGAATCTGTAGATCACTTTGGGCAGTATGGTCATTTTAACAATATTGATTCTTCTGATCCATGAGCATGAGATGTTTTTCCATTTGTTTGTGTCATTTATGATTTCTTTCATCAGTGTTTTGTGGTTTTCCCTGTAGAGATCTTTCACCCCCTTGGTTAAATATATTCCTAAGTATTTTATTGGTTTCTGTAGCTATTGTAAATAGAATTAAGTTCTTGATGTGTTTCTTAGCTTGATTGTTATTGGTATATAGAAATGCTACTGATTTTCATATGTTGATTTTGTATCCTGAGACTTTACTGAATTCATTTATCAAATCTAGGGGTTTCATGGAGGAGTCTTTAGGGTTTTCTAGGTATAAGATCATATCATCAGCAAATGGAGATAATTTGACTTCCTCTTTTCCCATTTGGGTATATCAATTATTATGTGTCAATAAAATTTAAAAATAAAATCCCTAGGAGTTACCTTTTAACCTCTCTTTTCTTCATTCTCGCTTCTAAATCCAGCAATAAGTCTTTTGGGCTCTCCTCCAAACTACGTCTCACGTCTGACTGCTTCTCTTCATCTCCACTGCCATCCTCCTAAGATCCAGGCCCATCTTCTCTTATCTACATGACCGCAATAGCCTATCTGGTCTTCTTGCTTCCACTTGAGCCTCATTCAAATCCATACTCCTTAAAAAAGATAAAATGATTATCTTAAAACGTAAGTCCGATCATGTCACTCCCTTGTTAACCCTCCCCCACACCCTCTACCTAATGGTTTTCCTTTGCACTTCGAATAAAATCAGAACTCCTCACAAAGCTTTGCTGGGCCTTACATGACCTATCTGGCCCCGTCCATATCTGAGATCTCATCTCCTTATATGCTCCCTTTTTCTCTTCACTTCAGCCACACACACCTCCGTTATGTTCCTGGGACAGACCAAACTTGTTCCTCCCTCAGGGCTTTTGCCCCACTCTTCCTTCTGCATGCAGCACTCTATTTCTCAAACTCCCCGAGATTGTCCTCTTGTCAAAACCTTTTCTGACAGTCTATATAGAGTTGCTTCTCCCATGGTCTCAATAATGTCATTTTGCTTTATTGCTTAACAGCAATGTTCATTATCTGAAATTATCTTATTTATATATTTTATACAAATAGATAAGATGTAAGCCCTATGAAAGTACAAATCTTGTCTGTCTTGCTCACTGCTAACTCCCCACTTCTACAACAGTGTCTGCCAAAAGAGATGCACAACAAATGCTGCAAACAGAAATAACTGAAGGATATTAATCTTAAAGCACAGTCTTCTTGCCCTTAAGAAGCTTATAGTCTATTGGAAGTATAAGACATACTTGCTTTGTCATAAAAGATCAAACAACGACATGAGACAGAATAAAACTGCCGATGTGCAAACAGAATAGTCTTCACTCAGAACAAATCTAATAGCCATCCCACAGTGAGAAGCTCTTGGGGAATGATATATTTTTCTACCAAGCCTACACTACGTTGTTATCTGGGGTGATGTAGAGCTGCTCATGACCTTGGATGACCTCTGCTGGGAGGCAAAAGCACATTCAGAGAGCTGTGACTTCTCTGGACAGTATCCCCAGACCAATTTCCATTTCTTCATAATCGGTGTTCCTCATTTTTGTCCTTCTTGGCTTTCAGATTCAAGTCTCTGCTCCGCAAGTACAGTGCATGTCTTTGACCCAATAGTCTTGGCCTGTGTGGCATGTTGAGATGTCCCTTTTGCTTGGCCCAGTCCTCTGCACAACCCTAACTATCCTCTCCTCTGAATCCTGGAGTAAGAAATTTCCACCCCCAGCTCTGACCTCCCAGACACCCCCCACCCACACACACAAATCTTTTTCCCTGAAATCTCCACTCTCCACCACAGAGGACTTCAGATAATGGACATGATGATTAACCAAGATATGGTATAATAGAAAAAAGCATGAGACTTGGTATTGAAAAAGAAAAAGTTCAAATGCCTGACTCATCACATACACTTTGTGTAACATTGAGCAGTTACTAAATGCTTCCATGTCTTACTTCCTTCCCCTATAAAACCTTCAAAATAATAGCTACCATACAGCTTAATTAAGGAGGAAAAACTTTTCCTCTACCCTTTTAGGTTCAGTGTTTGGAGTACTGCAAATTAAACTGAAAAAAGACAGATTAATAGGAAAAAAAAAACCCCAAAGTTTATTCATATACATATGGAAGCACAAAAGAAGTAGCTTCTATGGCAGCCTAATTCCCAGAAGTTCCTACTTTTAGTGAGATAAGGGAAGCTCTGAAAAGTCTTCTTTCTGCATCTCGTTGATTCTCAAGCAGTCTTTACAACACTTCAAAGTTCATCCGTGAACAGAACCATTACAAAAACTTCCGACACTTACATACTCTTTATTTTACAATTTTCTTTAATGGGTAAGTTTAGTGGAAAAAAACACCATGCAGCACCACTGTATCCCCTGTGCTTAGACTGTAGGCACATACTACATGCTCATTAAATACTTTCCTAATGAGTAAATCAGCTCAGGTTTAATGTAACAGTTAAAATAAAACAGTTCTTTCATCAACAACACACACTTGGAGCACTCCAAACTCAGATTTGCAATGTAAATACTATGTGAGATGGTATTTTAATAGGAAAAAAAACCACTGTGAGAGTCCTTGGAGAGAAACACAGGTAAATCAATTTCCTTATTGTTAAAAACATTAGATGGGTTCCTTTCATTATAAAATTTTGATTCCAGGGTTATGTAAGGCATTTAGCATAGGAGTTATCTGAGCTTACTGAGAAGTAATTGGGTTCATGGGACACTGGTGTAATTGAGACCGTATCTTAGTATCGACTTTTCCCAGGGCATTAGCAAGGACTTTGTGCTAATTGCTTTTAAAGCTTGATGATGAGGACATTCACGTTAATAGATCACCTGTGGCTTAGAAACAGTTTTTCAAAGAAACTCAAAAGGCGGCCCCAAATTCTTCCTCAAAGTACCAGTTTAAGGTGGCAAGACCAAGTACTGGAATAGAAAGAATGCTGGTTCTGGAGCCAGAATTGGGATAAGTCCTAGCTCTGCCTGAACTATGTGTATGACCTTGGACACATCATTGAATTCCTGTGAGATTTAGTTTTCCTTCATATTTAAGTAAAATTTTGTCAGGGAATCTCTAAAATCCCTTCAAGTTCTGAAGACCTGTGATCTAAGATGTTATAAAACTTTATAAACATGAGCATGTTATTCCTGTGCTTTAAAATTCCCAACACTTCCCTTAAAATAAAACCCGATTCCTTGTACTGGTCTAAATCTCTTGTATGATCTGGCCCCTGCTTCTCCGCCTGGACCCAACCCCTGCCACTCTCTCATTTTGTGATGTGCCAGGCTCGTTGCTGCACCAGGATGGAGCATGAATTATTCCCCCTATCTGGGTTATCCCTGCCTCCAGATCTTTACATCACTGGCTCCTTTCTGTCATTCAAATTCAACACAGATGTCACCTCCTGAGAGAGGCTTTTCCTGAACACTCAATCTGAAGTAGTCTCCACCCCCAGGCAATCATCCTCTCTGTCGCTTCATCCTTGGCTTATTTCCTCCATTGTACTTATTACGGTGTGAAGCTGCACTGCACAATTATTTGATAACTTGTTATTTGAGACACTCATCCTGCTAGAACGTATCACTCCCTGACAGCAGAAACCTTATCTGTCCAATACCCCATCGAATCTCCAGTACGCAGCCCAGTGCCTGGCACCAAAGTAGGTTCTCAGTAAATATTTACTGACTTCAGACTCAGGATCAAGTTCAGTAGTTCTCTCTGTATCTTTTTTGCATAATCAAAATAATAGGTCCCCAAATATGAAAATACTTTTGGAAAGATGAAAAAGGGGAAGAAGAAGTCGCGTTGGCTTTAAGAATAATCATTAAAGTGAATAGACTGGGGCTTGCAATTATAAGTGATGGTATTCACCAGGTATTCAAAATATTAACCTTCATCAATAAGCAGAAAAAGGCTTAGACAGGTACTATTTATTTACATCCTAATACAGTGTTTTACTATTATTCAATATAACTGGCTTTCTTTTGTAATTCTCTGCATTTTTATTTTATGGATTTAAAATTTTGCAGCTCTTCCACTTACTAGCTATATAATCTAAAAAAAATTATTTTCCCTGTGTCCTCATCTATAAAATGGGGATAAAAAAAATCCACATCACAAGGTCTTGAGAATTTAGTGAGACTATTTACATAAAGACCTGTAGAACACCAGGCTCATGGAAGGCACCCAACAAAATGTTCTTTCCATGGCCTCTCACAAAACCCTTATGATTATGGACTTCTTAATGAATTTCAAGATAATAATCAGTGTATGACATTATGACATTTTTCCAGATCTGAGCGGGGTTGTTAAATCTTAATTGTAGCTACTGCTAAAAATATCTAAGACAAGTTGCTTAATCTGACTTTGACCTTGACATATTTAAATACTGACCGGGTGTTTGGAAGTCTAGTTCCAGTTTTGACTAGTATTTTCTGAATAGCTTTGAATAAATAATTTATTGTTTCTATTTATAACATTGCTCCCTTCCCTTTGAGTAACTTTCAGTACAAAAGTTTGAATATAACTTATAATTAAGATAGTGATTAACAAGAATAAAGAGATAAGGTGTTTTCTCAGAAAGCATGCACAATGAATATTATTGTCTTAATGTTTAAATTGTACTTGATGAACCACATTCTGCCAGAGTCTGAAGTACTCCTTTATTAATTAGAACAACCTTTGAAATCATTACCCTTTGAAATCATATGCCAGGAGCTTTTTTATTTCTTTTTTTTTTCTTTTTTAGCTCCCCAAGCTTTTTTCTCAACATATGCCAGGTGCTTGAGTGGAGAAATGAAGACCCACTAAAGAAAGTCTTATCAATCATTATCTTTTAACTCTGTGACTCATAATTTTTCACCAAATTCCACAAGATGTCTTTTATCTAAGATATTGGCTTCATGATATAGCCTTCCACAGTTGCAGACAACATGCTTCCCACAAGATTCATTTGATGGAAAATCTGCCACTGTAACCATTTTTAACCATTCCTAGCTAACGTTTAGAATGGCTGCAAGCTTCTCTCTGTCAATGGCCACAATGACTGACTCATTAACTTCTGTAACACACCTCATTTGACAGAAAGGAAAGAGAATCATTAGGCCATTAATATATTTTTCTGTTTTAAAGGCAGAATTATCAGAGTGCAGTGTGTTTTTTAGGTATGACTTACATTCATCGAAATGCACTATATCTCAGTATGAGTTGGAGGAGATTTCACGAAGCCATGTCATCTGAGTTACCCATCCCTGTCAAATGCAGAACATTTCTATCACTGCAGGAAATTGCCCCCTCCTAGTCAATGCAGGCCCCACCCCAGGCAACCAGTGTTCTGATTTCTATTACCGTAAATTAAGTTTGCCTGTTGTAGAACTTGGTATAAATGGAATCTTGAATATATATTATTGTCTTGTCTGGCTTTTTCACTCATCGTCATGTTTTTTGATATTTGCTCATGCTGTCGTGTGTGTCAGTAGCTTTTTATTGTTGACCAGCGTGCCATGGTATGGCTATACCATGGTTTGTTATCCATTCCCCTGTCGATGGACATTTGGAGTGTTTCCAGAATTTGGCAATTGTAAATAAAGTAGGTATGAACATTCTTGTACTAGGTTTTTGTGGAAGTATGTATTTCATTTCTGTTGAGTAAACACATAAAAGTGACTTTGTGGGGCCATAGGGCAGATGTCTGTTTAGTTTTATAAGAATCCGCTAAACAGTTTTCTAGGTGGGTTGTACCATTTTTCATTTGCACCGGCAATGGATGAGAGTTTCCATTGCTCCATATCCTTGCCAGTATTTGGTGTTGTCAGTACTTTCAATTTTTGCCATTATAATGAATCCATATTGGTGTCTTGTTATGATTTAAATGTGTATTTTGCATGATGAAATTGATATTGAGCGCCTTTTTATGTGTTTATTGACCATTTATACATTTTTTTGCAACAGGATTATTTAGGTCTTTCACTGATTTTGTGTGTGTGTGTGTGTGTGTGTGTGTGTGTGTGTGTGTTTCCATTACTGATTTAACAGTGAACTTTACAGATGCATTGCAAATATTTTCTCCTCATTTGTGACTTCTCTATTCATTATTTTTTCATGAGCAGAAATTTTTAATTTTTATTAAGTTCAGTTTATCAAGTTTTTTATGGTTAGTGCTTTTTCATATTCTCTCTAAGAAATATTTGTCTACACCAAATTACAAAGATAATCTGTTTTCTTCTAGAAATTTTATAGTTTTAGCTTTTATGTATAGGTTATATTCCATCTTTTTTTTTTTTAGAAAGCATTAACTTTGTGTCTTTCTTTTTTTTATTTCAAAATATTGAGGGGGCTACAAATATTTTTGTTACATGGATGAATTGTATAATGCTAAAGTCAGGGCTTTCAGTGTGCCTGTCACCAAAATAGTGTTCATTGTACCCAATAGGTAAGTTTTTAATTTCTCACTTCCTCTCCCAGCCTCCCCCCTTCTTGGTTTCCAATGTCATTTATACTTGTGCCTGGGTATACCCATTGTTTACACCTCCCACTTATTAGTAAAGATACGTGGTGTTTCTTTTTCCATTCCTGAGATACTTCACTTAGGATAATGGTCTCCAGTTCCATCCAAGTTGCTACAAATGGCATTATTTCATTACTTTTTATGGCTGAGTAGTACTCTGTGCTACACACACACACACACACACACACACACACACACACACACACCACATGTTCTTTATCGACTCATCAATTAATGGGCACTTAGGTTGATTTTATATCTTTGCAATTGTGAATTTTGCTGCAATAAACATTCAAATGCAGGTATCTTTTTTATAAAATGACCTCTTTTCCTCTGGGTAGATACCCAGTAATGGGATTGCTGGATCGAATGGTAGGCCTACTTTTAGTTCTTTGAGGAATCTCCATACTGTTTTCCATAGGGGTTGTACTAATTCGCAATCCCACCAATAGTGTATAAGTGTTCCTTTTTCCCTGTATCCACACTAGCAACTAAATGGTGCTGGGAAAATTGAAGAGCTGTATGCAGAAGAATGAAATAGGATCCCTATCTCTCACCATATACAAAAATTAATTCAAGATGGATTAAAGACTTAAACATAAGTCATGAAACCATAAAAATTCTGGAAGAAAACATAGGAAAAACTCTTCTAGACATCAGCCTAGGGGAAGAATTTATGACTAAGACCCCAAAAGCAAATACAGCAACAACAAAAATAAATGAGACTTAATTAAATTAAAAAGCTTATGCACAGAAAAGGAACTAATCAACAGAGTAAATAGACAGCCTATAGAATAGAAGAAAACATTCACAAACTATACATCTGACAAAGGACTCATATCCAGAATCTATAAAGAACTCAAACAAATCAGTAAGAAAAAAACAACCCCATCAAAAAGTGGGCAAAAGACATGAACAGATTTTCAAAAGAAGGTAGATGAATGGCCAAGAAGCATATGAAAAAACGGTCACCATCACTAATCATCAGAGAATTGCAAATTAAAACCAAAATGAGATACCACCCTACCCCTGTCAGAATGGCTATTACTAAAAAGTCAAAAAACAATAGATAATGATGCATCTTGAATTATTTTTTCTATATCATGTGTGGTGGGAACTAAGGCTCATTTCTTTCCCTGTGAATATCCAGTCATTATTTATTGGGCCAGGTGCAGTGGCTCATGCCTGTAATCCCAGCACTTTGGGAGGCTGAGGTGGGAGGATTGCTTGAGGGCAGAAGTTCAAGACTAGTCTGGACAACATAGTGAAACACCATCTCTACAAAAAATAGAAAAATTAGCCAGAGGTGGTGGTGCGCGACAGTAGTCCCAGCTACTTGGAAGGCTGAGGCAGGAGGATCACTTCAGCCCAGGAGTTTGAGGTTGCAGTGAGCTATGATGATGCCACTATACTCTAGCCTGGGTGACAGAGCAAGACCCAGTCTCAAAAAAAAAAAAAAAAAAAATTCAGTTAGCTATATATGTGCCTTTCTATTTCTGGACTCGATTCATTTTCACAGTTCTGTTTTTGTGTGCTTATACTAATTTCAGACTATCTTGATTGCCGTAGCTTGACAGCAAGTCCTCCAACTATGTTCATGAATTCTTTGGCTCTTATAATGCTTTGCATTTACACATAAATTTTAGAACTAACCTGTTAATTTCTACCAAAAAGCCCATTGGGATTTTGACAGGGATTGCACAGAATCTAAAGAATAATTTGGAGAGAGCTGACATCTTAACAATATTACACCTTCTAACTCATGGCTATCTTTCCATTTATCTAGGTCTTCTTTCATTTCTCAGTAATGCTTGTAGTTTTCAGTGTAGAGGTCTAACACATCCTCCATTAGATTTATCCCGAAGTATTTTGTGTTTCTGATGCAATTATAAATTATTTTTTAAATTTATATTCCATTTAGGTCCTTTTCCTTCTCCTCTTTTTAACATAATTATTAGTATCTTACATATTTCCTCTACATATATTTAACATCATATTAGATGGTATATAAATTTTGTTTCAACCATAAAATATGAAACTCCCAAATCTAGAGACTTTCTTAAAACTTGAGACATGAGTCAGTGTTGCTGCAGTAAAGAAAGAAGGGGAAAAAAATCTTTGCACAGGGAGGCAGTAAAAAATATTAACCCCCGTATTATGACCATCATTTTTGTTAGACATGGATTCAGAAGATTTTGCATCATAATGTAGTTGATTTTCTGATAGCACTCAACGATAAGACATATGATTCAGAATAGCTAGCTGTACTCTTTTATAATAGATATTTTTCCAGATAGAATGCAAACTTTGATATATCACACTTAATTTTGCCACTGATAACCATTACAAAATTGGAGATACAGTTCTTCAAAAATATTTTGGTTTTCAAAGCCACTAAAGCCACATTAAAAGATGCAAAAATATTCTTTAGGCATCCAAAAGGTAATTAATAACATTATGATATAGTTTAAATAATATAAAAAATAAAACAAAGTTAAAATCTCAATGGCCTACTTATTTCAAAAAGTGTTTAGAAAAACAAGGTGTGTGTGGCAGACACTAATTGCCTACTCAAAATTCATTCTTCTCTGCTTCCTTATTGATATAGTTCCAACTAGTTTGGTTGTCAATGTCCCCAGTTAGGAAACTTACCTCCCCAGACTCCCTTGCAGGTATTGGTAGCCCGTATCCCACCTCTGGCCAATGGGAAACAAGTGGAACTTGCTGGGTGGAGCTTCTAGGGAGGCGTATTAAAAGTGCCAGAGTCAGTGCCAGGCCTGTTGAATTTCTCCCTTACTCTTTTTCCTTTTTTCCTTCCCAGAATGTAGCTCAATGCTTAGAGATGAAGCAGCCATTTTGAGAGCATGAGGATGAAAATATATGAGAAAGCCATACCTCTGGTCTCTGATGGCGTCATGAAGCTGCCATTACCACCTAGTTTACCTGCTTCCAAACCTTTGCTATGAAAATAAACATAAAACCCCTTTTGGATAATCCATTATGGGGGAAAGGTGTCTTCTCCACCAAGGTTTCTGATTCAGTGGATTGGAGGGAGGGCCCAGGAACCTACATTTTTAACATGATGAGCCCCAAATGATTCTCATGCTAGCAATTCAAGGATCATCCTAGAGAAACTCTGCTTTGGTAGGTGTAAATAGAAAATTTAGTGATAACTGTGGGGGAGAGTGGAGAGGATCATAAACTTGGGGAGGGAAAGCAAGTCAAATGATAGATTTCCAGTGGCATATAAAAGTTTATAAATGACTGCTTAGGGTTTACATTATGATCCACCAACACGATGTTTGAATTTTCTAAATTATGAGATATCCCAGAGAAAAGAGAGCTGATGGTAAAACTAGAAATCACGTGCAGCAGATTCAGTCACTTCAATCCTGGTTTCACTGTATTAAGAAATCCTATTGAATAACTGAAATGAGAGCATTTTCTTCCTGGGCATTGTTGCTCTATTAAATATTGACTTGGGTGACCTATACCAAGAAATATAAGACCCATTTGATTCACAGAAGTGCAGTTCAAGCAGTTCTCTTTCTAAGAGGCAATACTAAATTTAATAAATGTATGCCACCTTGTTTCAAATATATAAATGGTTTTAATTGTCAACATCAGTACACAAAATATTCTAATTAGTTCCTTTCTGAGTTTATCTTATTTACAGACATTTGTCTCAGTCCTACTGTTTAACCACGGCAGGTCCCTCATCAAAACAAATCTAACATATAATTGTCTGTTCTTACACAAAAGATCTACTTATGCTATTGTTCCTTTTCTGTATATAATAGCAAGCTTCCCCAGTGAATTTAAAATTGGACTTTACTTAGACACAGCATTAGAATTCTTACGTTGAAAAGCTTTGTAAAGTGTATATAACAGATATAAAATAAGTACAATGGACTTCTGTCTTATTCAGGAGTCAGGCACTTAAGTGTGCTTGTAACTCTCAGGTAGAGACAGAAATTAATTTTGGAAATCTCTTAAATTATCCACGCAGTGTAATACCAATGGCCTTCAATGATATGAATGCTTAAATACAGAATCCATACTCTCATACTTTCAGAACTCAAAAGGAACTAAGAACTGACGAAGGAGCAGCTTCAAACTGTTCATACCTGCCAGGGGTAGAGGATTCAGAGGAAAAGAGGGAGTCATGGCCCTGCAGCAGTTCAGTCTGGTGGGGAAGACAGACCTGCAAACACGTAATTACTGTGGCTGTATCGCAGGCCCAAACAGGAGCAAGCGCTGAGCTTCACTCGAGCTGAGGCTGAGCCAGAGAGAAGGGGAGGCAGCCTGGGAAGATACCCGAGAGGAGGTGCTGGCATTGGAGCCAAGTTTTAAAGGGTGACAAAAATAAGACCGTGTG
>RJWJ010041836.1:0-13317 GCA_004363605.1 Indri indri | reverse complement strand
TCCCCTCCTCCCCCCTCCCCCCTCCCCCTGCCCAACATCCAATAAATGTTATTCTTATAAGTGCACTTAAGTGTTGATCAGTTAATACCAATTTGATGGTGAGTACATGTGGTGTTTGTTTTTCCATTCTTGGGATACTTCACTTAGTAGGATGCGTTCCAGCTCTATCCAGGAGAATACAAGAGGTGCTATATCACCGTTGTTTCTTAAAGCTGAATAGTACTCCATGGTATACATATACCACATTTTACTAATCCACTCATGTATTGATGGGCACTTGGGTTGTTTCTACATCTTTGCAATTGTGAACTGTGCTGCTATAAACATTCGGGTGCAGGTGTCTTTTTCATAGAGTGTCTTTTGTTCTTTTGGGTAGATGCCCAGTAATGGGATTGCTGGATCGAATGGTAATTCTACTTGTATCTCTTTAAGGTATCTCCATATTGCTTTCCACAGACAGTGCACTAGTTTGCAGTCCCACCAGCAGTGTATGAGTGTTCCTTTTAATACACATAAAAAAGTGAGGACTGTGGTGTAATTTGAAGTTGCAAAGGCAATCTTTGGAGGAAAAAACATAAAAAAAAATCGTAAGAAGAACAAAGAGGGTAGTGCGAATGAGCCAGTTCTACACCTCTCATGATATAAGTCAGTAAACACTAATGTTGGTAAGTGAAGAAAAGATGTAAGCTTATTGTTCAAGTGACTCAAGTACCTACCAGAAGAGCTAAAAACAGAAACCAAGAAGAGCATTAGGTCTGAGGTGTGCAAGTGCAGGAGGGGAGCGAGGAGGGAGGCTCTGCTTTCCGTTTCAGAGCCTGTCGGCCAGAGCTACCTGTAGGACTTTGTGCAATGACAGAAATGTTCTCTATTTGTGCTGCCCAATTTGCAGTCACTAGCTACATTTAGCACTTGAAATGTGGCAAATGAAACTGAGGAACCACTTTTAAATTGCATTATATTTACTATTTTAATAAATTTAAATAGTCACACATGGGCTGGTGCTACCATACTGAACAGTGCAATTGTAGAATTTGAATTATTTTATTTTTATACATATGCATTATTTTTAAAACGTGTGAAAGATGACATTAAGCATTAAGATGGCACTTACTAACTATAATGGTAATAAAATGCATCTCAAGAATTTTTAAAAAGTAGTTAAGAGCTCAGTAAGTTTGCCAGCTTCCAAAAGACATTTAAAAAATCAATACCTGTTCTATACAGGAAGAAAAATATTAATTTGAAAATACAAAGTAAAATTATATTGATAATGGAACACATAAAAATTATTGGAAATAAAATTAAGATATCTGTAGAACCTAAATGAAGAAAACTATTGAACTGAAAAAGAATACAAAGGAAGGCTTAAATAAATGGACAGACATAATTATTTGTGGTTGGGGAAGACTCTGTATGATCCAAATATCAATTATCCTAAAAGGAATCCATAAACTCAGTGCCAATCAAAGCAAATATGAGCTGCGGTGGAAAAACAACAAAAAGTTTCTACAACTCATCAAGAAGTTTCATCCAGAAATAGGAGTAGGAAGGGAAACCTCCTTACCACCTATGACAGGAACCATGTCACCGCGGCCCACAGCACAGGCATCAGGACTGACCGTCACATGCATGTGCGATTCCAGTGTGTGATAAAGGAACCTTCCAGATCAGCAGGGAAAGAGTGACTCAGTGGAATGACTGGTTACCCATTAGGAAAGAATGCCTGGTTCCTTCTCTGTGCACCAAATTCCAGATTAAATATTAAAATGTTAATAAATGATTTTCGGAGGAACATCTGAGAGAATACTTGTAATAAGAAGTGGAATAAGCCTCTCTAAGGATTCTTACAGAGTCCAGAAGCCACATGGAAAAGACACATTTAACTACATAAAATGAAACTCCATAAAACAAAGTCAAAAGACAACCTTGGGGAAAATACCTACACTTTCATATAATTATTTTCCTTAAAAAGCTCTACTTTCTCTAGTAAGTTAACATACTTTAAGGCTTAAGTGCAAATTAAAGTTATAAGATTGCTTTTCACTTATTAGATTGGCAAAGATTTCAAAGATCAATAATATCCACATCTTTGTCAACACTGGGTAACAGCTAGGCTCTCATTCTGCTCCTGAGAGTATAAATTAGTACATTACTGGGTGTTAATTTGATGATAACCATTAAATTGTTAAATCTGCATACCCTTTGACCTAGCAATTCTACCTCCATTAATTTATACTATAAAAACCTGTTTTTATATGAAAAAGGAAATTGCTGAGAAACAGAGTCCACTAATTATCTCTGCTAATCAGATAACAAAGGGTCCAATAGTGATCACTTTTAACAATAATTTTTAAAACACTAGAAGAACAGACATAGAACTGTTAACTGTTCTCCAAGGCATAAATTTACAGGTAAACTTCGCTTCCTGAATTATAAATTTCTGTGCTGTATGAACTATTTACAATGACCAACATTTATTTTTTAAAACAGAAATCATGGCCGGGCGCGGTGGCTCACGCCTGTAATCCTAGCACTCTGGGAGGCCGAGGTGGGCGGGTTGCCCTGAGCTCAGGAGTTCGAGACCAGCCTGAGCAAGAGCGAGACCCCATCTCTACCAAAAATAGAAAGAAATTAATTGGACAGCTAAAAATATATATAGAAAAAATTAGCCGGGCATGGTGGCGCATGCCTGTAGTCCCAGCTACTCGGGAGGCTGAGACAGTAGGATTGCTCGAGCCTAGGAGTTTGAGGTTGCTGTGAGCTAGGCTGACGCCATGGCACTCGCCCCAGGCAAGAGAGTGAGACTCTGTCTAAAAAAAAAAAAAAATTAAAACAGAAATCATTACAAAACATAAGCTGGGTGAACTGGCTCACACCTGTAATCCTAGCACTTTGGAAGGCCAAGGCAGGAGGATCACTTGAGGCCAGGAGCTCAAGACCGGCCTGAGCAACATAGCGAGACGCTCGTCTCTACACAAAATCGAAAAATCAGCTGCGTGTGGTGACACACGCCTGTAGTCCCAGCTACTTGGGAGGATGAGGCAGGAGGATGGCTTGAGCCCAGAAATTTGAGGTTGTAGTGCGGTAATGATGACGCCATCATACGGCAGCCTGAGCAACAGAGTGAGACTCTGCCACAAAACGCATGCACGCATGCACACACATATACACACGCACACAACCAAATAAAAGCACCCCCTCAAAGGTATATAAAGGTGTTCTACTCACTCCCTCTTGGCTAAGTCATGTCTGAGAGGTTAACTAAACATGAGGAAAGCAACATGAAGCCCCATGGTGAAGACAGATTGTTTCCGAATGAACTCAGATCTTACCCTGATTGCTTTCAGTCCATTAGACACTTTATTCTCTTCCACAACTGCAATGACTTCCTGTCCGACATTCAGGAGCACTCTGCTAGTCACAGCTTCATTGGAGAAGTAGATCAAATCATCAATCATGCCATAATCACTGCAGTACCTTGTCACAACACCTCGTATGGTTTTCGACTTAGTGTCACCTGAGATAGGTAAACAAAGAGGTTACACTGGCCACAAGTGCAAGCCCACACTACGATTAAGCCCGAGAGGGAAAGGCAGAGAACACGAGCAACCATCAGGGACAGGAGCCTAACAGGCTGGATGTGAGATACGCAGACACCGCCTGGCAGTGTCATGTTCGGAATGTAGGGTTGAGGAGGCAGACAGCCAGGTTCCGCGGAGGGGCGCAGGTGGTGGACGTGGTGGGGAAAGCCCTAACTCCAGAGCCCGGGGCTCTGCCTGCGTTTGACTCCTAGCTCTTCCACTGCCATTTGTGTGACTCTGGACAAGGTCCTTGACCACTCTGTGCCTGCTGTCATCTGTAAAATGGAGACAGTAATTGTTGCTACCCAAGGGAGCTGCTAGAAGGTTAAGTAACAACACATGTGCATGTATAGACCTCCGAGGACTGACACAGGTTAGGGTGCAGCATAAATCGTTGTTACTTATGTCAGCATCTGGGGAGTCATTAGCATGCAGTTATTACTATTATTTTCTTTCGTCACCGTCACCAGCCGCAGTAGCAGCAGCCTTAAAAGACTGGGGAGTGTCTCTATAAACATGGTCCTGGCCGAGGTTCAGGGCTTGGGCAGGCAAGTCTGGCCGAGGAGCAGCGCAAGCCCTCGGCCACTCAGTGACGGACCAAGAACCACTGCTGCAGCCACTGTCCTCCTGCACCTTGATGCACCTCAGGAGACACAGAAAAACCTTGGGTACCCAGGTCACATTCTAGGCACGGAATCTTAGTGCTGTGTGGAGCTGGAGCTCAAGCTGTCCTCGAACGCCAGTAGTTTACAGCTGAAACCAGACCAACGAAGCAAACTGCTCCAGGTTACAAAGTCACTTATACAGGCACTAGCGCATCTGACGCAGATGGCTTTTACCACACTGCTTTCAACAACTGACAACATTTCTGATCCGTTTCTGGCTTCTCTTGTGGAGAATTCCATCTTTTTAGGGGCTAAAGAAAGCAACTAAGGAATCAATTCAATTCCCCTACAGGAGGAATTGGGAGAAAACATCAGTAAACCCGGGAGGAAGGTGCTGTGTAACTCTGAGGGCCAGAAAAGGGGCGATCTGCCAAAATTGTAAGTACACCCTGGACTTTAGGAAGCCGGGTTCAAAACAGAAAGAAAAAACTTGAAGAAAAGAGGAGTGTGATTTCACTACATTCTGAAAGGACAATTTAAGATGGCTGGGATGCTTATTTTTCAGAGCTTTCTAAACACACAACTGCCAAGTGATGACAGTAACAGAGAAAAGGGGAAGATACGTAGAGACGTTTTTTCACGTTACTTGGTACAGGTACAAATGAAAAGCGGAAATAAGGAAAAATGGCTCAATAGTGGCAGAGACCTAAAAGGACACAAATGTCCAAAAATCATGCAAAATGCTATATATAGTTAAAAAGCCTTTTTATGTCATGCTGGACAGAGGAAGAGAGAGGACCAAGGAAAGGACGTGCCCTAGCTTTATAACGGAAAAACAAACAGATGACATCAGCATTTCTCAAACTGTCCCTATTCTACCGAAGCTCCATGAAACAAGTGAGTTAAAAAGAACACGGAGCGCTTTTCCATCTTTCACCTACACACCTGTAAGGCAGGCGGTAAGGACCGGAACTGCAGAGGCGGCAGTCAGCCGCACAGCTGTCCCTGGGCCCTGTCCGCAGGCAACCGCGATGCCCGCGGCCCTCAGGTCGCCCTGCCCCGCCGCTCCCCCACCCCGGCCTGACGCCTGGAAGGACGCCTGGGCTCCGCAGGCCAGGCCCCGCGCCCGCGCCCTCCCCGCCGGCACCTTCCGCGAGCTCCAGCCCCAGCCGCCCCGCCTCCTCATCGGGGGCGTCCGCCTTCCTCCAGAAGAAAGCCACCAGCTTGGCCGCGAGGCGCAACATGGCCGGCCGCCTCGCCCACCTCCCACACACGACGCACTCTCGCCGCACGCGGCCGGCGCGCCCTCGGCCGATGGGGTTACTGCGCCTGCGCCTTCCGCCCACTGCCCTGGGCCAATAGGGTCGCAGCGCCAGCGCCTGCGCCTTCCTCCCGCCGCCCTGGGCCAATGGGGTCCTAGCGCGCGCCCGCGAGCAGTAGCGGTTAGAGGTTGGCGGTTGGCCTCTGTTGCCACGTGACGGGGTTGAGGTGTCGGTGGGAGTGACGTCAGAGTGAGGGTCTGAGCGGCGGCAGTTGGGGGTCTGTCTTCCCCGGCTGCTGCCAGGGGGCAGACAGATGGCGGCCCGCCCAAGGAGCCCCGAGCCCTACCCTGCTCCCGCGCCTGGCCCTCCCGTCTCCGCCCTCACTCAGGCCAGACTCGCCCACGTCCCCCGGCAGCGGATCGCGTCGGCTCTGCGGCGCCCGCCGGCCCCTGCCCCGCGTCCCAGCCGCTCCCGGCTCAGGCTGGGTTAGCGCTGCCCGGGCCCTGCAGTGGGTCAGTCCGAGAGCCAAAGCCGCGCGGTCTCCTGTGGAGTGGAAACAGTCCTGAGCCCTCTGCTACTGAGCGGACCCCTCCCGGCCAAGGAGGCCCCAGAAGCACCTTAAAACCAAGTTTCCCGCCATGCTGGGTGGAAGGACAAAGCACAATTGGGTGTGTGATTTCCCTTCACGAGCATTCACGACTCCTGTAGCTCGTAGGATACGTGTGTCTGACCACCCCGCTCGGTGGAAAATCCTGTTCCCCTTTGTCTCTTCTTGGAAGCACGAGGGCTCAGCTTCCAACCTGTCGGGATGGCTGCCCAAAAGGCTGTTGCCCTGTGTGAGAAATAGAGCTCTCCTTTTTCCAAAGCACAAACCTCGTTAATTTTTAGTTAACCCCATGCCCACAGGTGCCTGGTACCTGGGTGCCCCACTGCGCCCACACTCCAGACGTGTACCTGCCTTGCCTCCCACCCGCAGCTTTTGCACAGCTCTGCCAGCGTCCCCTGCTTCCTTCTGCACAACTGCCCGCACGCCTCCCTCTCACTGGGGCCTGCCCTGGCTCCGCACGTCCCCACTCGGTTCCCTCACCCGACCTCTTTCCCTCATGGGGAGCATGGAGTGTGCTGTGTTCGGCACAATAGCTGTCTATCCCGTGTGCTCCCACTCCTGCTGCAGCGTGAACGCATGTGGCCTGCTCTGCTCGCTCCGTAAATGCTTGCTGAACGGCTGGGTAAATATGGAAGTGTGTGGGGACCTTGGCAGGAGAGAGGAGAGAAGGAACTTTTAGGAACAACAGTTTGTTTGAAGACAGTGTGTGAGAGTTGGACTTGTTCTAGAAACTAGCATTGCCAGCAAGAACGAGGACCAGAGGGGCTTGCTCTACAACCTCTGACTCAAGGCAGTGTGTTTGCATTTCTCAGTGGAGAAGAACTTTGGAAAGGCACAGAAATGGTGACATCTGATTAACTTTCTTTTTTCAAACAAAAAGAAACAGAAGGGTCAGTCCGCTCAGACCAAGTCCCATTAATCCTGTTTATTGCTTTAAAAGATGTCAGTGGAGAAGTTTGGGAGGTTTCTCATCTGTTCACAATAGCTCTTGGCTCCGTAGTTTACAGTTTGTGAAAATTATTTCTTTTTTCTTTTTTTTTTTTGAGACAGAGTCTCACTCTGTTGCCCGGGCTAGAGCGCCATGGCGTCAGCCTAGCTCACAGCAACCTCAAACTCCTGGCCTCAAGCGATCCTCCTGCCTCAGCCTCCCGAGTAGCTGGGACTACAGGCATGCGCCACCATGCCTGGCTAATTTTTTTTATATATATGTGTTTAGTTGTCCAGCTAATTTCTTTCTATCTTTTTTAGTAGAGACAGGGTCTCGCTCTTGCTCAGGCTGGTCTCGAACTCCTGAGCTCAAACGATCCACCTGCCTCGGCCTCCCACAGTGCTAGGATTACAGGCGTGAGCCACCACGCCCGGCGTGTGAAAATTATTTCTAATCCTTCTTGCTTAGTTGAAACTAAGACAATGGAATATCCCATGATTTGAAACCTGAGGACTCTGCCCATGTTTAATGTGGGTTCACGGTTTAAGGAGCTGATTTTTCAGAACACTTTGGTTTCAGCCTTGTTACAATGAGCACAAAGAATCTGTTGCTGTAACTGTCAGGGTGCCAGTGTCTCTGGGTGAAACATTTGTGTCCTTTTTCTCTGCTTGCTGAACAGAAATAAAGGGTGCAGTGGGACCGTGCCTGCCAGCCACTGGGGCTGCCCACAGGAACTGTCAGGGCAGAATCCTGAGCAGGCCAAGGGCCACACCGGCCAAGTGAGTGCGTGAATGTTTATGTGACCTTGCGAAGGAACCTTCCATCGTGTGTGCACGGGGGATAGAAAAAGGCTGCTTGAAAAGATGTACAAGGCCTTTGAACCAAAAGTTGCTTGTTTCAGAAATAGGGCCCGCTCGGATTGTGCACTTGGTGGAATTCTATTCCTAGGTGCACTTCTTTCTTCTGAGACACCCACCTTGGCACCCGAGACCTGTGGTGAATGGAACCCGGGAAGCCCCTTCCTTTCCTAGTTGGGCTAAGACTGCTCTGGGCCAGTGGTTACACAACCAACTCGAAAAACAACCGACGTGGAACGTTTCTAGGATCCACTCAATTCAGCTCCTCATTGAAATTCAGGAAGTGGTTCTGCTTCCCCTGGCTTAGGCGCAGTTTTGCTGAGCTTTTGTTCCATTTGTGAATAGTTCTCACTGGAAGCCCCTCACCCAGAGACCAGCGCTCCCAAGGCCGGAACGACAGGAGAGGTAAGCCGTGGAGGCGAATTTACAATCTCTCCTTCAGTTTCCACCTGGAGCAGCTGAGTCCACAGTGTCTTGGGGTTGCAAAGGGTGTTGCTAGTGAAAGTCAAAAGGCATTGTATGCACAGGACCAGGGTCAATGAGGCTAAATTTTAAGCCTAAAATCGCCCTGAATCCAGAACATTGAGGTTTGTTTTATGAGGAAAGTGATTTTATTCACTTTTAGAATTAAATGCCTATTTTATCCTTCAAATTTGCAGCATTCCAGTGTGAGCAATATTTCTTTGTTAAGAAAGTATTTCTTGAAAACATCTTATTTTAATTGAAGTTTTTTCAGAGTGGTCAAAGGTGATGATAATTTCATAAACAACTGGTGACACTGGCTGAAAGCTCTGGTGTCACCTCTCTGGCTGGCTGTCCCCCAGGGCCATGACTCGGGAGGAGCCGTTCAGGGAGGAGCTGGCCTATGATCGGATGCCCACGCTGGAGCGGGGACGACCGCACCCCGTGGGCTACACGGCGGACACGGAGCCTAGCGACCTTCAGCTGTCCAAGAGGGTGCCCCCATGCCTCAGTGACAAGGCGGGGGTCTTCTCCGTGTTGATGGGGGTGAGTAGCCCGATCTGGCCCCTGAGGGTCCCCTGGCCTGGGTGCCCTTTCAGGGTGGGGTGGGAGGAATGGCGCTCAGACCCATCCTGCTGCTGCGCAGCCCTGGGCGCTGACCTGTTTGTTTTACGTATTTTCTGAATTATTTTTCTCAATTCCTGAGTATCTGGCACTGTCCCTGAGTTGGCCTCTAGGCTGTGACTGAGTCCCCCCAGGGAGGGAGGTGGGTGTCCCAGGACCACGCTGAGCCACAGGGCTATGCACTGGGCCAGGGTGGCCTCCAGGACCCTTGACTCTTGGGGGGGGGTCCAGGAGGCGTCACCTGCAAAGGAGCCACAGGGCTGGAGCAGGTGGGGCAGCACCAAGCATCTGGGGTCTTCCCTGGGGCCCTGGGATGTTTCCCGTGTACACAGATATGGGGACGCCTAGATGATTGGTGTCATTTTGGCCTGAGTGTGACAAGAGCCAGCCCTGCCTCCTGTCAGGGCCTTGCCCGTGCGATGCCCTTGTGCCCGTAGCCACCGACTCTCAGCGTCCTTTCCCAGATGTCAGCTTGGATTAGCTTCTGCAGCAGTGGGATGGGCGTCGTTTCCTAGGCTGCTGCCTGGACCTGGGGGTGGGTCCTGAAGCCCCTGGAATCGCACGTGTTGGGTGTCTTCTGGGGACAGGCTCTGTTTCTTGCTTTAAGTGTTGACCCCCTCCTGCCCCAAATCTCAGGGTAGAGTCCATGCTCTGACTCTGGGGGAGGCCAGTCCATTTCTGGGCTGTGTCTGCCCTGCAGGGAGGCACCCAGGCTGGGCAGGATCCAGGGCCAGGGATAGCTGGTGCTGGTCAGGTGCTGGGCTCAGAGCTGTCGAACTGCGGTCATAAGGTCAGTGTTCCTTCCTCAGGCGTCTGAGACGGGGCCACATCTTAACTTGAATTTATATTACTCTTTTGCAGAGCTGCCTTCTCGTGACCTCGGGGTTTTCACTCTACCTGGGGAACGTGTTTCCCTCCGAAATGGATTACTTACGCTGCGCAGCAGGTTCTGTAAGCAACATTCCCCAGCTGTGGCTGACAGTGCCCAAGCTCACTCTCGTGCCCTTGAATTTCTTTGCTCTGAGATTTACAGGTTTCTGTCACTTGTTCCTCATTCAAAATCTCTGTGTGACTTTGGTTTCAAATAGGATTTACCGCTTTTGAGAATTATTGATGGAGCAGGTCTGAACCTTACTCTGCAGGTGCCTGTGCAAGAAATAGCGCTTTGATTCCGACACATGGCCGTGTCCCGCTCCAGCTGGCCTGGGAGCTGGCCGGAACCTGCCGGAAGGTTCTGTGGGGCCCATAGGGGTGCCCACTGGTTCTCTCAGGAGGGAAGCAGAGACAGCCACTGACCTTTGCCCCCCCAGCACCCCTGCCCCCGCCTCCCAGGGGCCCAGCCAGCTTGAGCACAGAGCACCCTATTTCCTGGGGTCTCGTGTGTGTCATCGGGGAGCCCTGCTTCCAATGACAGTGCAGGCACAATGCCCTGGGCTCCTGCTTCTGCCTTTCCACCCACAAGGACAGGGTTGGTGACTGTGTCCCCAAATGTCTCAAAACCAAAGCAGACACATGCTCTCCTTAACCCCGTGCCCCACCCTGTGTCTGGGGTCTCTGGGTCTCTGCTCCCTCAGAACAAAACTCCTTGAGGAAATGTGATGCTTCTCCCTGCTGCGCTCTTGGGAACCTTCTCTAGGCTTTTTGTCATCCCCTGGGACAGCCCTCCCAGCCTCTACCTCTGTCCTTGCTCACCCCCCACCCCCCTCCTTCCCAGCCCTCCGCCCTCAAGGCCCCTGGGTGGGTTCCACGCTGAGTCCGTCCCCACCTAGCTGTCACTCACTCAGGCTGCTGTGGGTGTCCCCTGCTTCCTGCCTGACATTGCTGTGCTCGCCCCTCAGACGGCTCCCTGCTGCCCGGCCTCAGGGTCCGGGCCCACCTGGGCCCACCTGGGCCGCTGCCCTGCTCCCTGGCCCTGATTCCTAGCCTCGGGGTCGCAGCGGGACAACGCCCTAAGTAGATTCTTTTTCCTTTTTGGGTAATTCTTCAGGTAAGACCATCCCTGGCCTTGTGCTTTCGTAGTTACATTCTGGACTTCGAACCGTGTCCAGCTAGAATAGTGTTCATTATTAAATGTCTTTTAGCTCATCAGAAAAATAAAAACTTTTCTCAGAATAAGTTATTTTGAAGCATCTGGGGGCTGTTCTACGTTAAGCAAAGCCCCTGCGTCAGGTGGACTGGCAGCTCATGTTTTGACGAAGCAATTCAAATCGTTCCGGAAACCTGAACATTACATTTTATTAGAGTCGCGGTCATGGCCTGCAGGGATGTGGGGGGCCCGTGGCTCACCGCTCTGGTTTCTTTGCAGTGCATCCCCTCAGCGCTGGTGAGCTTCGCCGTCTCCAGGAAAAACGTCAACACAGTGAGTCCAGCCTCGGCCAGTCCTCCGCGGCCGACAGGTGGGGCGCCGAGGGGGTCCCAGAGGTCGCCCCCAGACTGAGGGGCTCCCTGCCCTGTCCCCTGCCTGCAAAAGAAGGGTAGGGAGAGGCCCGAGCGCAGAGGCTCCCGTCCCGCCAGGTTCTCACCCGTCACAGTCTTGAGCACTTTTGGTTAACGACCTGAAGTTCCGTGTGATGTCGCTTTCATTTCTTTAGTAATTCAAAGAAGCAAAACCCCTCCCGCCTTGTTTTCAGATTCCTAATTTTCAGATACTGTTTGTCTCCACGTTTGCTGTGACAACCACGTGTCTAATATGGTTTGGATGCAAACTGGTCCTGAACCCGTCAGCGATAAACGTGAGTGACTGCAAAGCGTCGCGGCCACGGCGGGTTTCACGCTCCGGGTCTTGTGGGGACACCCGATGGGGTGGCTCCACCGTGGGTGTGCAGGAAGGTTGTTTGTTAAGTTAGAAACGTGCAGTGTTTGTCACAGCTCTTGAGTTTGACAAACGTTGAGAATTGTGTTGATGCTGCTGAAGGAAAGAATTGTCTTTCTTGGACTCTTTTAATTGATTCTGGTGGATTTATTGATACACGATATTTTTAACATGTCTTTTGAAACACTTCTGAAAAATCAGCAGTAGCATCACGGCATGTCTCATCAGATCTGTGATGCTGCTGATCGTGAGACACGGTCATCTTATGCGCCTGTAAGAAAAACGGGAAAATGTTGTCATTTAAATTATGACATCAAAAGAGAAAAATCTCATATTAAACCAGGACCTGATCAGAGATGCCTCAAAAAAAGCCTCCTGCTTTGTGTGAAATGTTGAACATGCTTTCTTTAAGACCCGGAACAGCACATGGTGGCTCCAAGGACGTCTTAGCTCATCTTGTAAGGCAAGAAAAACAGAAAAGCAACCACTGCGTCAAACTCATGAGGAACCCAAACTGCCATTATGTGCAGGAGGGTTGATTTTCTACTGAATTAGCTGTTGGGACTGTGGAGGGCGTGTAGCAAGGCTGCTGGATGTGAAAATCAGTGTAAGACATTGTTTCCACCAGCAACAAAAAATCAAAAATGTGATTTAAATACAGATATCATTTTATGGAATTAACATATAAAGTTCCTGGGAATACATCTAGCAAAAGATCTGCAAGACTGGTAGAAAATTATGACACTTTTTTGTTAAAAACATCCTCAATAAATGCAGGACTGACCATGCATGAGACCGGAAGTCGCAGAGAGGAGGTCCTCTCGATGGGTCCAGGGCAGACACATCCGTAGTCAGAGCCCCGCAGGTCTGTGTACGACCCAGGGGCCAGGGAAGGGACCCCCCCTTGAAGAACAGCGTGGGGATGCCCCTCCCCACACCCAGGAGTTAGTAGAAGGGTGCCCCGGTAAGCAGGCTGGTCTTGGTGCAGGCAGAGGAACCGTCCCTGGATCGGGTTAGCCTGGTGGTCCCATGACCTGCGTCCTGCCCCAGACCTGCATGGCTGAGGCATGGCTGGGAGCACCGGCCTATCCTCCCCAGACACAGGAGCACACACTGAGGAAAAGGGTGATGGAGTCTCCTGGGATGGAGAAAGGGCCCTGGGGTATGGGATGGGCGCCCTGCAGTCCTGTAAGGGAGACAGGCAGAACCAGGTCTCCAGCAAGAGCCTCGGGGAGCTCAGCTCACTGCATGACGCCCCGCCACAGGCCTGCACTCTGAGGATGCGCAAGCTCCGTGAAGACCCTGGAGAGCCTCTGCTCGCACAGCTGTAGCCGGGAAGGTGCTCAAGAAGGTCGGAGCAGCACCACATGTAGAGCAAAAATTCCAAACCCAACCAATGTCTGCCACCCAGAAGAGCACCAGCACATGGCAGGTGCCCCAAATTACAGGATGAAAGACCGAACAGATAAATAAATGGGAAAAGATGCATGAAACCATGCCCACCCAGCCTTCCACTGGGAGTGTGGCCCAGGGACCAGCAGAATCAGCCCCTGGGGGCAGGGTCCCCTGTTGAGCTCCG
>RJWJ010041835.1:0-13319 GCA_004363605.1 Indri indri | reverse complement strand
TGACCCCTGTCCATGGAAAAATTGTCTTCCATGAAACCGGTCCCTGTGCCAAAAAGACTGGGGACGGCTGCCTTGAGCCATCCAACTGCTGCTGGTGTAGATCCTTCCTCGGTGGAGGCGTCTTGCCCTCACCCTACTTTTTCCCTCCCCACACCACGTTAGACTCCATGCAGGACCCCCGTTTGGCTGTTGGAAGCCGTTCTTACATTTTCCCCAAATCAGGAAGGAATTTCTCTAACTCCCAGCTGTAGTGGCTGCCTCCCTGTATACAGTGTGGGCTTGGGTTCTGGCTTTCTGGAAGGGTGTGTTGTCCGAGAACTGAGTTTGAAGTGGGCTTGTGGGGGTGAGATCCGATGCTGAGCTCTGCAGGGAGCGGAGAAGTGAGTGTCTCCGGTCTGGTCCGCAGGCCTGGCCCTGCAGACAGGGCTGCCGGAAACACGTCGGTGGTCGAGCTGTGTCAGGCTCTGCTGAGCGGCCCCTGCCTTCCTCAGTCCCCTCCTCACCCACCCTGCCGAGCACCGTCTACAAAGGAAGAAAAAAGAGGGAAGAGGAGCATGATTTGGGAGTGTGAATCCTCCCTGGGCTGTCTGTGTGACTCGTTTATCACCAAGCTGTGAGCAGGACAGAGGGGAGCACGCAAGACTCGCATCGCTCCAGCTCTTGGGACGCGGGGTCCAGCTCGTCAGGGCTCTGGCTCCTTCTGCACAGAGCAGGCGGGACAGACCTGCAAGTGCAGGTGCCTGGCCCCGGCAGACACCGCCTTGCGGGTTTTCTCGTCTGCTGTGGCTCCCGTGGCCATCTCTTCTTCATTTATGAGCCCCAAAAGGCCCAGCAATGAGCCACCGCCCAGGCAGCTCTGCCTCCGCTCTCGTGGTCCTGTGGCTCTGGGACTACCGAGCAGAGTGGCCAGGGGTCTGGCTTGAGACTCAGGAAAAGAGACACCCTGGCCCACACGCACCTGCCAAACTGCAGGCCTCACGCACTGTTTAAAAAAAAAAAAAACTTGAAACAAATTAACTGTAGCAGAGTTTATTTGAGCACAGGACGATGCAGGCAGCACCCGGACCCAGGGGGGGTTCCGCGAGCTCCGCCCAGCGCTGTGAGGGACGGCGTCTACAGGCAGAGCAGGGCAGGTGATTGGCTACAGCTGCCTCGTGTGGGCATGGTCTGATCAGTTGGCAGCCTGTGATTGGCTGAGACCCAGCTACCAGTTGTAAGAACACAGATAGATGCTCCTCAACTTAAGATAGGGTTATGTCCTGGTAAACGTATCGTAAGCCAAAAATGCACTTAAAACCCCAATAAACACCCTGTAGAGTCAAAAAGTTGTAAGTCAGGTACCACCTGTACACCCTTAGTGAGGCTGCAGGGCGTTTGCGCACTGGGTCAGGACGCAGCTCACCACGCACAGGGCGGGCAGGCCAGACTGATTTACTCCAACAGCTCCGGGGGCCCCGGCGAGGAGCCTGCAGCCCCCGGGGCTCCTCCAAACATGCCCAGGAAGAGGCCGGGCAGGCCGGGCTCCCACCTGAAGGGAAGCCAGGACCTCCGCCCCCGTGGGGGCGAACACCTGTCCAAGTCACCTGTACCTGCAGGAGGAAGCCCCGCCCTGCCGGAGTCACGCGGACCGAGGCCAGAGCCCCAGGCAGCGCGGTGGCGTCTGGAGTGCTGTCCTGCTCACTGGCGGTGGACCCTGCAAGCAGTGGGTGCGGCGGGTCCTGCCAGCCCTCCCGGAGCCTGGCTGGCGTCAGTGTCTCTTCCGTTACACAAGCCGGTTCCGCAGGCCTCCCGGAGACAGGGCGGCGGCGGCGGCAGCAGCCAATGGCATGGCGGGGCGGGGCGGGGCGGGGATCCAAACAGGTAAAGGAACGAGGTCCCTCACACCAGGGAGCACTATTCAGCCATGAAAACGGAGGAAGTGCTGACACGCTGCAACACGGATGAACCCAGAGCACATCCTGCCAGACGGAAGGATCCGGACTCGGAGAACCTCCTCCTGCAGGAGCCCACGTGCACGGCTCGTCCAGAGCGGGCGCGGCGGGGAGACGAGGAACGGGGGGCGCGGCGGGGAGACGGACAGACGCAGACGGCGGGCGCGGCGGGGAGACGGACGGACGCAGACCGGGGGGTGCGCAGCGGCTGCGGAACGCGGGGCGGGAGCTTCCGCGCAGCGAGCACAGGTCTCCTCCGGGTGCCAACAGGTCCGACCCAGACAGAGCGGGGCTGCACAACACTGCGCGTGTACGAAATGCCACCGAGTCACACAGCTTTAAAACGATTGGAATGATCGATCTTGTGTTACGTGAGTTTTATCTCAGTCAGGAAGGAAGGAAGGAGAGACAGGCTGAGTGCGCAGACCCTCCGTGGCGAGCGCTGGGCCGGGCGCTGCGTCCGTCACTCGGGCGCTCCCGTGGGTGGCGCGGACGGTGGCACTGGCGGGGGTGCGCGAGGGCGGCCTGGCGGCGGACCCCTGGGGCCTCGCCCCCCTGTGCTGGGCCGGGTGCTGGCAGCGCCTGGCACCTCCTCCGCTCCGGAAAGACCTGGGTTTGCGGAAGGGCTAACTTGGGTCCCGTGGGACGGACCGGAGCCGCTGGCCCGCTGCCTTTGGTGCCACCTTTTCTGCAGCCTCACGGCCCCCTCCTCTCCGCCCCCGTCCCGGTGATTCATGCGCTCAGCGATCCCTCCCTCCTGTTTGTAACCGCTCAGTAATGCGCACCAGTCTCTGCGGCCGCTGGTTTTGTTTGACTCACTCCCTGAGCTAAGGGCCGCGGTGTGCTTGCCGGACCTGGCCGAGAGCGCTTCGCGCGGCGGCACCACCCCTGGCCCAGGCGGAGGCGCCGCCCCCCACCCACCCCCGTGGAAAAACCGACCCCTCCCCACTCTGGGGTGAGTGCGCCTGCGCACTCGGCGTGGGCGGGTGGGGCCGCCAAGCGGAACAGCGTCTGCGCGTGGGCTGAGCGCTTTTTTGCTCCATGCACGCAGATGCCTTTGAAGTCAGTTTGGATTTTTGTGGAAACTTCATTTTTTACTTTTCCCTCTTGTTTCTCTGGTAACATCAAAACAAACACAGCTGTGTCACCTGGCTCCCAGCGCCGTCTTTCCAGCAGGCACCTGGGGCGGGAGCGCAGGACGCGCCGCTCCTCCCTTCCCCCAGCGCTGGACCAGCCCGGGGCCCCAGGAGAAAGCGCGGAGCAGGCCCTCCCGGACCTCCGCTGGGGGAAAAGAAACAAAAGCAACAAACAGCTGTTTCCACTTCACGCTGAAGGTTCCTTGTCTCTAAAAAGGACAGTGTGGTTGCGGGCAGCGCCGCGCCTTTATCCGCCCTCTGGTGAGCAGCAGGGGCCGGGGGCAAAGCCGGAGAGGCCCGCGCCCTGCGCCACGCGGGTGCGGGTGCAGCCTGGGGTCCCGGGGCCCAGGAGCCGGCTGCTTCGCCGAGCCTGCCCTTGCTGACTTGCTCCAGTTTTGTTCTAAACGAAGACTGCCACGTTTCTGCCAGGTTTTGAATCCCAGACACGCTGACAGCGCAGGAACTTTCCCGCCGCTCGCAGCGTAGCAGCCGAATCCCCCTTCGTTCATTAATTCACCGAGCGGCTGCTCACACCCGCCGTGGACAAGGCCCGCGCGCACCGGGCGGAGTCCGGGTGAGGAAGACCAGGTCGTGCCCGCGGCGGCTCAGAGCCCGCCTCCAGCAGACACCTCGGTGGCCGCTACCCGGCTGCGCAGGGTGAGAACGTCTGCTGCGCTGGCCTCTCAGCAAAGACGATTCGGTATTTGTGTTATCTTATTCCAACACCGAAGGAAACAAAACACTAAACGTCTATGAAATCGCCAAGTGCCCTGGCAGCCCCGGTGCTTGTGGCCCTTGTTCCCAGGGCACTGCTGTGCCGCCTTTGGCAGTTGTTCAACCACTCTGGGCCTCTGTTGGGTGGAAGGAAAGCACAGACTCTCGAAGTATCTTACTGTTCTCTCAACAATCTTATCTCACTGAGCACCGGCCACACACTCGCTGAGAGCATGTAATTCACAGGACTCTGCAGCTCACAGTAGAGTCTGGGGAGAGGATTTCAAGCCAAACAGTAATTTGAAGAACAGTTTCTGACTCTCCCATCCGGCAGCCCTTTGAGAATGCCTCTGGGCTAGAAATTCCCCACCCTCTTAAAAAATTCATTTAGTTGGGGGTCCGGGGGGCTGAGCTGGAGGTTCCCAGCCTTTGTGTCAGTGGCGAGTGGCAGGATGGGGGCTGTCTGCCTCCCGCCCGCGAGGGGCCGGTGAGGACAGAGCTAGAACAGCCGGAGGGGAAGGGGCGCCTTCCAGCCGGTCCAACCAGTGGGGTCGGGGGCCTCCTGCACTGGGAGCCTCCCTGGGGCCTCCCCCTACGCTGGACGCTGGATCCCAAACTGGATGCGTGAACTCAGGGTGAATCTCTCTCCCGTCCATTCAGAGCGTGTCCCCCAAGCTGGCAGTCAGCTCTGCCATGGAAAGCCAAGCTCACTCTCCTGAGGCTGCTGACTCTGCGGTGGGTTTGTGACTTGGCAGGTGGGTCCACACTCACGAGCCCACCCGCCCTCCGCCTGGCCGGATGCTGTGTCTGCACACCAGGCGCCCTGTGAGCCCCCGGCCGCGGAGGCGGGGGGGGCTTTGCGATTGGGAAGGGGAGCCCAGACCTGGGGTAACATCCACCCTGGGGCTGGCGTGGGAGGGGCCAATGGGGGACTCACTACCACGCGACCAGTTGGCCTCCATGAGGAACAGGCCGTCGCAGGGTTCCAAGTTGTTCTCCTTGCTGAGAACTGGGGTGTTCCGAGGTGGCAGGACCTGCCTTGGAGCTGGGAGGCTGCGCTGTGGGTCCCATCCCTGCCCCCGCGGCCCCCAGCTGCCCGCGAGGATGGGCCGATGTTTGCTGGCCAGCAGTGGTCAAAGCTGGAGGACTTTACCCTACCTGATTTCAGAACTCACCGAAAGGAGTATGGTATTGACATGTAGCTAGACATATAGATGCATGGAAAAGAGTGTAGAATCCAAAAATAGACCCATTTCTACGTAGTCAATTGTATTTTTAATCAGGATTTCAGGGTAATTCGATGGGGAAGAATAATCTTTTAACAGATGTTGCTGGAACAACTTTTTATCACTATGGGAAAAAAGCCGTACTTTGACCTTACCTCTCACTGGACAAAAACATTAACTCAAAAGCATCACCGTCCTGAACGTAAAAGTTAAAACTATAAAATCTCTAAAAGAAAACATAAAAGAAAATCTTTGCAAGCTTGGGCTAGACAAGAACTTAAATAATACATAAAAGATGAACCATAAAAAATAAAAATTGATAAATTGGATTGTTAAAGTTAAAATCTTCTGCTCTTCCAAAGATGTCATTAAGAAGGTGAAAAAGCAAGCCACAGACTGTAAGAATTTGCAATACGTCTGACAAAAGATCTGCATCCAGAATAATGAAGAATCCTTACAACTCGATACTAAGAAAACAAAATTTCTGATAAAATATGAGTGAAGGATTTCTATAGACGTTTTTTCAAAGAACAACACAAATGGTCAGCAAGCACATAACAAGATGCTCAACATCATCTGTCATCAAAGAAATACAGATGAAAACCATGATAAGATACCAAATTATCCACCCGCCCACTGGAAAGGCTACAGTTTGAAAGACTGACGCCGTTAGGCGTTGGTGTGGACGTGGAGTAGCTGCGAGGAGTATAAATGGTACAACCACTTTGAGAAACGGGTAGCTTCTTATCGAGTGAAACATACATTTACCTATGACCTGAGAATTGCACTCTGAGATATTTACCCAACAGAAATGAAAACATATGTCCACACAAAGTCTTGTGCAGAATGTTCACAGGAGTTTTATTCATAATAGCCAGAAACTTGAAACAAAATGTCCACCAGTGGAAGAATGGGCAAACTGATTACGGTACATCCACATGGTGGAATAATACGCAGCAATGAAAAAGGAGCTGGCTGCAGCCCGAAACAACATGGATGGACCTCGGAAACATACTGAGTGAAGAGTGCTGACGATTCTGTTTATAAGAAACACCAGAAAAAGCAAATCACATCTACAGTGATGGTAAGAAAATTAGCATTTGCCTGAGGGTTGGGAGTGAATTAAGAGTGCAAGGGAACTTTTGGAGGTGATGGTAATGTTCTAATCCTGGTTGGGGTGCTGGTTACAAGAGTGGATACATTTGTGTACATTCGTCAAAACTGATCGAACTGTATGCTTAAAATTGCTGCAATGTAAAGGATGCAGATTATACCTCAATACATTTTGTTTTACAAGAAGACTAGTCTTGGACTTCTGTGTCACCGATATGGAGAATCAAGTTTTCTGATTAACACTAGACACAACTAAAAATGATAGATTTAAAAAAATGTAAGCTTTTTAAATGCGTTGCTGACTGGCTAGAAAATAATCTTCATCAACCAAAACTGAAGTGGAGGTGGAACTACTGACCAAGCCATGTTTGCAGGGACGACGTATGAAGAAACCTGGTGAGTCTTTTGTTATCTGAAAGTTTTCTAAAGGGTAATTTAAATTTACATTTTGAGCAGACAGTCCACAGTTGGTGGCATTCCACACGTAAACATCACAAACTACACAACGCCAAATACAAAGAGAGATCCTCAAGGACACCAGAGAGAAAGGACGGCTACTTGCAAAGGACGCAGGTAGCCTGACCGCTCCCTTCTCCAAGGCAGCGGCGGGGGCGGGGCGGGGAGCTGAGCCCTCGAGTGCTGAGCAGCAGGACCTGCCCGCCAGGAGCCCCCGCCCAGGAGGACACCTCTGCTGACAATGAGGGCTGAAATACAGGCTTTCTACACTAACAAACCCAACAGCGTTTTACCACCGTACCCTTCCAAAAGAAATTCTGAAGTATGTGCTTCCAGCAGCAGAAACATGACACCTAACAGACGGTCTGAGGCATGAAGAGTTGTGAACAAAGTTATCAATAAACGTGGGTAAATCTATATAGATGTCAAAGGTATAAAACAACATTTATAACGTCCGATCTGTGCGGTGGGAAAAAAAGAACTGAAATGCTAGACAACGCTGGGTGGGAGGAGCGCTGGAGTTAAAATGCTCTGAGTTCCTCGAATCGTCTGGGAGATTAGGTGAAGACGCTTGAGCTCTGCCTGTTTCTGAGCGTGTCACAGCTGACTCTCCTCCTGTACGGACGCCAGCCCTGATCCACTGGAACTACGGACGCGTCCTGGGCCACTGACCCCAGGTCAGACGTTGTGTAACAGAATTCTCTTGTCAGAAAGCGGCACGTATGAGATACATCTGCCTTGTGGTTTGAGTTGAAGGTTGGAACTTGCAAGGCCCTTCGGCTGAATGAGCCACTTCACCAGGCCCCAGAGAACCCCCAGAAAATATCCCGGCCCTGGGTCGCCACACTGGAGTGAGGCTGAGGGGTCGAGTGGTACCAAGGGCTCGTGGACCTGCTCAGGGCAGCGAGGTAGGACCCTCCATGAGGGCATGTCTGATCTGTGCACATGTGATATGCACACGTGTGTCCCTGCGCCTGGCGAGTGGAGACCATCCACGTGAACACCTCCCCTCCCCTCCTGGCACTAACCGAGACAGTACCGGCTGGAAGGGCCTGCAGTGCCCGAGACACCTGGAGGTCTCCATGATCGGGATGCTCAGCGACCCTGCAAAGCCTCCAGGGGACCCAAGGAACATCTCTTTGGAGAGAACCGGACACTCAGGCCGTCCACCATGCGTGAATGTGCTCGTTCGTGTTGCGGGATCCTGAGTCTCTAAAAGTGCACCTCAAACCCAGCCTCGTGTTCCCACATCTTAGGACGCACTGGGGAAGGGGCCAGAAGGGGGGCTGCACACCGCCTGCTGCTTGTCATGGGCTGAATGTGTACTTGGAGGATTCATATGTTGAAGTGACAACTCCCAGTACCCCAGAATGCGACGTTATTTGGAGACAGGGTTTTGAGGAGGTATCAAAGTAGAATCCGGTCGGTAGGATGGGCCGTAATCCAATATGGTCCATGTCCCTGTAGAAAGAGGAGATCATGACACAGTCACACACGGAGGGGCCACCATGTGGAAAAACAGGAAGACAACAGTTGTCTATAGGCCCAAGGACATTTCCCGATCACTGGGGCATCCCGGGGACAGGAGGGACAGCTGAGGGACTGTCCTGGTCCTGACAGTCCCAGGGACAGGTGGGGCAGGGACAGGATGTTCACACCAGGTGAGGCACCAGGGTCCGCCGAGGTGAGGGACTTGCTCGGGTCCGACAACCTGGAAGTGCAGGTCCCATAACTCCCCAAGACCCTCAGCATCCTCTGTGGCTGCCACCGTCGAGAGAGCCTCTGGGGGCTTCTCTGTGTACGCACAGCCCCCGACACCAGCTGACACAGACGCAGAGAAATCCGCCTGGTCAAGAGTTTGTGTTGAAGGCTGAGGCCACAAGGGGAGCAGGAGGACCTCAGGCAGAGGAGGAAGATTCTGGAAAGATGCTCTGTCACCGGCTGAGCCTGAGAAGGTGACCTCGGCAGGGGAGGTCACGAGAACACAGCAGCGGCCCCTAGGACAGGCAGGGTCACCCCAAGTCTGCCTGTCCTGGGCCCAAGAGCACGGCCACCAGCCACAGCCCCACAGCCCTGCACCCGGCACAGACCCAAGGCAGAGGGGTCACCCAGCCCCACGGGGCCCCACCAGGGGAAACGGGGTGAGCACTGGCATCTGGGGCTGAGTGCTGAGGGACCCCTGCCCCCCAAGCTTCCAGGGAAGGGTCAGAAACTCCTGGCAATGGAGGCCACGCAGCCTCGCCCCGGGCATGGAGGCCTGACTGGCCACGGGCTGAGTTATGGGGAAGTAAGGAACGCGGCCACCTGGCACCATTGAGCGCGGGCTCCTCGGAGGTGGCCGCGCCCTGCAGGCGGGGGAAGACGCCCAGGCCCGCCAGCTGCCAGCTCATTGCCAAAGCCGGAGGATCCAAGCCAGCTGGTCCCAAATGTGGGTCAGAACCCCCGAGCTGCTGCTGGACTCGACCCCAGCCAGGTCACTGGTGCTCTGACCCCAGCCTTCTCAGAGGCCCAGCGTGGACGGAGGCGGGGGGGGAGGGGGTCTGAGGGGCCCACGCAGCTACGTACGCGCTGCTCTCAGACTGCAAGGTCCGCACACGCAGTCTCTGTGCTGGCTCGACACGTAATTGGAAACAGACTCTGCATGTGACTCAGAGGAAGCTGCCCTGCCCCCCAGCTCACACTGACCGGTTCGTGTTCCCTCCTCGGAGGCTGTTAACAGCGGGCTTAGCTTCCTGTGAGCCCCCAGCCCGGCTGCCTGACATGTGTCTGCCACACAGCTGAGCTCATCCGGCTGGGCTGTTCTGGAAGGCTCTGCTCCCATGCACGTCCACCCCAATTCCAGGGGCCCAGCTAACAGCACATACACACACATGCACACACACACACATGCACATGCATACAAAACATGCACATGAACACACACCAATACAGACACATGCCTACAGGCACACATACGTACACATGTACATTTATGCGCATGTGTACACATACATGCACACACATGCACGTGTGTGTACGTGCATTCGTGCACATGCATACACGTACATATACACAAGCATGCACGTATATACACCCACCTATACATACATACATGTGCAGATGTACATGCATTTGTGTACACATGCATACACATGCATGTACACATACACATATGCCTACGCATGAATACATGTATAAATGTGCGTGCGTGCACGTGCATATGCATGCTCATACATGTGTCTACACCTGTACACGCACACATACATATACACGTGTGTGGGTGCACACGTACACTTACTCATGCATACACATACACGCGCGCACACACATACAGCATGTTCCCACCAGCTCCTCCCAGCCACCCAGGACACAGGATCGCAGCACACTGCAGGGACCACTCCAGGCTCCCAGCACCCTGTCCAGGACACCCTTGCAGGGACTCTGCTTTGGAGAAGGCAGCAGGGAGCGGACAGCAGCAGTGGCCAGCGCGACTCCCTCAGCCCACTCCGTGGGTGTACAAGGGGGCGTGCTGGGGGTGTGCTGTGGGGGGCCGTGGGGGGCCGCGGGATGTGCGGTGGGGATACTGTGGGGTATACAATAAGGGGTCCCGAGGAGAGTGCTGTGGAGGTGCTCTGGGGGATACATTAGGATGCACCATGGGGGTTCCCATGCATGGTGCCTCGGGGGAGAGGTGAGGGGTGTCCCATGGGGTGCGCCATGGGGGTCCAGTGGAGGGTGCCGTAGGAGGTGAACCACAGGGTGCCCGCGTGGGTCAGTGGTGGATGGTGGGACTTGCTGCCTGCCCCCAGACCTGCCCATCACTGGGGCTCCCTCAGCCCCCCGGTTGTGCCCCCCCCGTCCCTGGAAGATGGTCCAGATGTGTGGTCCTGTCCACGTGGCCACCAGCTTCCCAGCTCCGATGGCCAGGGAGTCACTGTGAGCTTTTCTCTGGGACGGAGCAGCATGGCAGTGAGCACAGGCGGGTGCCAGCCCATGGGTGGGTGAGGTCCCAGGTGCCATCGGTGGGGTCGTAAAACCTCAGCTAAGCCTTTGGAGCCCGCACCAGGCAGCGGCCAGCCTTGGGATGGAAGGCGCTGGCAGGCGGGCCCTGGGCTCACCAGGCTGGCGCCAGCTTCCGCTCCCGAGACTGCAGGCCTGCGCCTTCTGGCACGCCCAGCTCCTTCCATGTGGCCCTCAGCAACAGAAACCCCCAATCCCCCCGGGGCCCCTTCTGCAACCAGCCAGGGCAGCTGTGGGGAGGCCAGGCCCTCCCAGTGGCCCCCACCCGGGGTTAGCTGATTAGCGACCCCAACTGCACCTGCAAACGGTGTAGCGGGAGCAGGAGCAGCGCCAGGGCTCCAGACCCCGCCTGCCGCGGGAGGGGGTCTCATCAGGCTGTGACGCTGAGTGAATGACCCAACGCGGACACCACGCAGCCCCAAGGCCTCATGGGGCAGAGCGTCGGAGCCAGAACAATGGACAAAGTCGGGGCTCAAAGCTTCTGCCAAATTTTTTCTGTCTCCTCCTTTACTAAGAGTGTTGCCCTCTGAGTTCAGACACAGAAGTCCTGTTCTGCAGAAAATGTGGGCGTTTGACCATTGCCAGTTACTCACCAACAGCCCAAATTCCTTCTTGGTAAATTTGCCATGACACATCCACCTGGACCCAACCACCTTCGGAACATTTTCTTTGAGTGACGCAAATGGCTCCATGGCCCAGGTTCCAGAAAGTGTGTCATTTACGGGCACGGCCATCGCCCCGGGGGTGAGTGTGGCCCTGCCACCCCCAGTAGTGGGGAAAGGACGGACTGCTGGCCTCCCTGAGGCTCCACAGAAGACCCCCCGACCCCAGCCCTGGGGGGCCCAGAGCAGAGCCCTGCCTGGGGGGTCTCTGCCATGGAGACCTGGGGACCTGGCTGGGCCCCATCTCTGCTTCTGGGGCTCAGGGGCACTGCCTTCTGCTGCCCGGGCCAACGGCAGCTGGCTCAGAGCCCCGACGGCAGGGACACCAGCGGACACGAGGCCCTGGCATCCAGCAGCCGTGGAAACAGCCCCTGTCAGAGGAGGAGAGAGAGGCCGCCGCGGGCACTTAGCAGGGTCCAGCGTGGACCGCGGCGCACCCCGACCTCATGGGCTCATGGACGTACTTCGACCAGCACCGTCGGGACTGACCGATAAGGTCGCGTCGGCCAGCTCAGGCCGTCCTCGTGCAGACTGGGCCCTTCACTAGTTCTCTCAGCAGAGTCCCTCAAGCAGGGACAGAGAGCTCCAAAGCTGGTGGCCGTGAGCCCCTTCACGCCCCACAGAGGCCCACGAGATGTGCACGCCCATTTCGCAAGTGGGACAGTGAAGCACCAAGGGAGCAAGTGACCAGCCTCAGGTGGGGCCCCAGACCCGTCAGTGCCCTGCGGGACAGAGGTCAAAGGCGCTGAGAACGGGCTCTGAAGACGTGGGTGGGGGATCCCCATCCACTGTGCAGGTGCCAGAGCCTGAGGTCCAGGGAGAAGCCATCCCCCCACCACACTGGGGTGGCCCCGCGAGGCTGGCCACGAACCTCCGGCAAGGCCAGTGCTGGGGCCCAGCAAGGGCAGCCCCCAGCCAGGCCGGTTGTGGGTCGAGGGACTGCAGTTGGACCCACGGGGCCTTCTCGTCTGGGCCAACATCCTGGCCCACCCCCCAGGCAGCCACTCCCCCTGGGTCAGCCACAGTCCCACAATGACACTGACCGCTGAGCCACAATGGTGGGGCCCCCGGAAGTTGCCGTCAGTCCTGGAGCCACCAGGCCCTCGGGTGCTGTGGCCCCTCCCCACAAGGAGTCACCCACTGGTCAGGGTCCAGCACAGCCACCTCCTCCGCCTCCCCCATCTGACTCCCTGCTCCCCGGAGAACCCCCAGACTCGACCTGCCCTGCAGGCTGGGCCTTGACAAGGAAGCCGGGTGGGCTGGAGGGACCTCTCACTCACCAAGTCCCTGGGTGCCCAGCCTGTGACTGCCAGCTGCAGGGGAGAGGAGATTCAGGAGTTCTTGGGACCCAGCAAGGCTGAGACCATGGCTGCCTCCTCCAGGAAGGCTACTGGGCTTCCACTTGACGGGAAGACTGGGTCACTAGACAGCAGCCTCAGGCCCTGGGCCATGGGCCCTGGCCATGAGCTGAGACCGGGGACATGCTGACAGGGGCCCGGGGCCTCGAGCATTCACCGGGGCTGGGAGGGGTGCCTGGTAAAGGGGTCTCTGAGCTGGTGGGAGGGGGCACCCTGGGAGAGCCTTGTGGGGCAGGAGCCTCAGGGCCTTCCCAGCAGGACCTGAGTTTGGGAGGGGTGACCGAGAGGCTGAGGGCAAGCGGGCTGCCTCAAGGTCATTCACTCCTTAGTGGGAGACCCCGGACAGCGCCAGGGACCACCAGCGCCCTTCCTGTGCCTGCCGCCATGTCTACACGTGTGGAGAGCGAACACGTGTGTCCAGTGATTGAGTGGGTTGGCGGGGTCACACATTGCGGGCCTTACCCTCGACGGTGGCCAGGAGCATCCACGCGGTCACGACTGGACGTCTCCACGGGCCGCTCTGGGTCTCACACCCGGGGGGCGCAGGGGGGCGGGCGCAGCGGCCCGGGAGTCCCGGCCCCGAGGGGAAGTTGACTGGGCTTTGTGGCCTTTCAGTTAAACCAACCCCAGGAAATCCCACACCCGCGATTGCCCAGAGCCTGGAGTCAGGCCTCCTTGAAGTCACTCCAACTCCCAAATCCCTTCCAGCTGCGGCGCCGGCGCC
>RJWJ010041834.1:0-13311 GCA_004363605.1 Indri indri | reverse complement strand
GGAAACCACGTTCCCCCATTTAATGTGTTTATGGAAATGACTCATACTTAGTCTCTAACAGATAAGAATCCAGTTCATAAGTGACCCATGTGAACCATGGCTACTCTTGCCTTTCTGCTTTTCATCACTAGAGCCCAACATGATTAATTCATTAAAAACATAGTTAATAGCTTGGCCTTTAGAGCTGGGCTGCCTTGCTGTAAATTCTAGTTCTGCCTTATTAGCTGTGTAATTGTGGGCAAATTATTTAACTTGTGCCTTGGATACCTCATCTGAAAAATTGGGATAATATTATCTACCTCATAGTACCTCATATGGTATATATGTAAAGATTTTAGAAAGTGTAAGTAAGCATCATGTGATTGCTGTAGGTATTATTTATAGCAGGAGATCCTTTAAGGGATAGGAAGTCCATGTGAGGTACAGCAGTAAGTATTAATGTATTTATTGAAAATGTTAATGCAGACAGAGAAAGAAAGTAAAATGCTAAAGAATAAGTGACATATTCAAAAATGTGCCCATAGATTGACCAATGTATAAGGAATTAAAAAGAAGATTCTTTCTTATCCTTCTTCCTGAAGCATATGGGACCCAGGAGGCAGAATACAGATTCTTATTATTAAAATTTATCTGCTATACTAGGTGAATAGATTATACATTGGAAGACTGACCTGGGAACATAATCCCTACTTGCAATATTTACATGGAAAAAATGTGTTCATATTCAAACAACTATCGTACAAAAGATCTTTTGGAAAACCACATATTCAAATAAAAATTGCCTTGTGTAAAATTTTTCCTGGACTACAGAAGTTATAGTCAGAAACCGTAATAAGCTAATACTTTCACTAATTACCACCTGAAAACATGCTCAAAATATCAGTAGGGACACGGGCATTGACATGGTTAGTGTATAATACTTGTTGATAAGAATAAATTGGGTAACTCCCACCTGAAACAAAAGTATTCATGGAGTTTAGATTTTTTATATTCTTTCCCACAGCATAGTAAATGCACTTGGGGTGATCACTGACCTTTATTGCATTGGATCAAAAATTTACTTTTTTCCTACCCGTAGCTTCCATCTTTCATGAGCAAGCAAAACTTATATCTTCTGTATTATATTCTAATAGCATGTGTATATTTTTAGTATATCTCTTCCATGTAGAAGTGCTATCACCAACAACATGGGAAAGAGGCTTATCAAAGCATTGACTCAGATATGATAAGCATATTAAAATTGTAAGAAATAAGTGTGTAAGGAAGAAGCAAATTCTACTCACCATCCCATCAGCCTTTACGAGCCCCAGTATTTTTCCAAGTTCTAAAAGGGCTATTGATATTAGGTTGGCCTGGCATTTCAGAGCCATGCTTTGAATGGGAGCTTACTTAACTCCTAGATAGAATTCATATTAAGCTTCATAAGAAGCCTCTCATCAGAATCTGAAGTTAACGCTTGAATGGAACTAAACCTTATCAGGCTGACTTAAGGATGCCTTTCTTTATGCTTCCATTTCACCTTGTGAATATCTCTGGTAGAATAATTATTATTTTATGTCTTTACAGTCTATTGATATATCTGGATCACTGCATTGATGGCCTTTTAAAATCCCTGCATCTCAAATACCTTGTAAAGTGTATGATTGATGATAGGAGTACAATAAATGTTTAATGACTATCTCATTGAATGAATGAACTATCAGTTACAGAGGTAAGAGTGAGAAATGGTCCCAAATTTTAGGTGTCTGAAAATATTGGCTTTAACTATTATACATCCTTGATTTCTACCATTTTATCCATTTAAAGTATAAAAATATGTTTAAAAAATGAAAGTGCACCTGTGGAAAGCTCATGTAAAATATAACCATAACACAATCTTGATGCTTGGATTATGTGGACATGATTAAAGCACAAAATTGTAAGAAAGCTACCTGGGGGTTAGTATAGGAAAAATAAAACTTCAAATGCTTAATTATAAATCTAAAACAATAAGGTGATAACTGTATGTTCATTAAACAAATCTTTGACCAATATCATATTGTCATAAATCTTTTATGAATTCTCATTAACAAAAAATAATGATTAAACAACTTTATATAAGAAACCATATTTATTACTCCCAAGCAAGTGCTCTTTTCTACCATAATGTAGTAGAAAAGATAAAACATGTTCATATTTTGATTGTAAAAGTGTAAGGCAGTATTTATCCCAAATGTGGGATGATAACACCCACTGCTTTATTAATTCAGAGAAGAAAGAAATCATATGTGACTAAGATGGAACCTCCAATACCTCTGTTATTGTCACCACCAGTGCCACAACCAACATCAGGTAGTTTTCCTGCAATTAGGGTTAGAGAAGTGTTCGCTGAGTATAGGATTTTGACTAGGCCTTGAAGAACAGGCAGTTATGTATGGAGAGATTATATTTTGGGTGATCATTTTTTGAATGGCATGCATGAATGTTTGGAGGTAGGGAAATGGGGAAAACCTGTATTTGACAAGACATGCGTTTGGATAGAATGGAAGGGTTTTATAAGGGGTTCTAAGTATAAACATGAAAGTATGAGAGAAATTGTTGCTTTATAAAGTTTAGGATTTTCTTAAAGGCAAGAAAGTCGTATAGTAATTTAACAGGTTTTTTTTCCTGCTAACGACAATGCCATTATTAAGATTCTTGGTGATATGACCTAGGAATTGCTATGAGGATATCATAGTGCAAACATCAATAACTATAAAACAATATACATTTAACTTTTTTGTACCTTCCTTCCATCCCAGAGTTAAGCCAATGACACAGAGTGATTCTGAACACAGGCTTTGGAGATAATGAGAGATAAGAACAGACTCTCTATCTCCAGGGCTTAATAGCTATCTCTGCTTTGAGGGCTGGGCACTCATTCTAACCTGTTCCTAATTTGTTAGATAAGAGTTAACAACTTCTTTATATACTTTCTTGAGAAATTACATATATATATATATATATATATATACACACACACACACACACACAAATATATATACATATATATACACATATATACACACACACACACATATATATGCACCTTTTAGCTATGTTTTGGCATATAGTAGGAATTCAATAAATTCTAGGTGTTGATACCACTAGTGTCATTATTTAATAGTATCTCTATTACAGTGATAGTAACCAGATACATCCTTATTATTATACAAGCTTTTAAAATCCTTTTGCTAAAAGTCCACATGTAGATATGAATCATTTTTATGAAATAATATGCACATACATTATATAAATGTTGGATATAAGTTATCCAAGATTCCCAAGATCACTAAGATATATGTCGGATATTCCTGTAAATTTTTTTTATATGTAGATATTCTGCTTCTTTTTAAGAAACATTTTTTTTTTCTCCTCAGTTCCTTAAGGTTGCAATAGAGAGGTTAAGCAAAACACTCTGTCAGTGATTAAGATGTAAGTTTTGCTTGCTCATGGAAGATGGAAGCTACAGGTAGGAAAAAAGTAAATTTTTGATCCAATGCGATAAAAGTCAATGATCACCCCAAGTGCATTTACTGTGTTGTGAAAAAGAATATAAAAAATCTAAACTCCATGAATACTTTTGTTTCGGCCACTCAACTTTACTCCAGGGAAAACTATCAGTAAAATAATAAAAGTTGATGAAATTAGTATAGTAGATTTATATGTGATTTGAGAATGTTAAGAATTTGAGGGTAAATTGACATTTTGTGAATTAAATTTTGGCAAACTGACCTGGTACCATCAAGAATGTCCACCAGTCTCTATTGATAACCATTGGAAAAATCCTCTTCAGAGAATAATTCTTTTGGTTTAAAGAAGTGATATTCAAACTGTCTTACCCAGAACTCTGTGGTTCCTCGTTGACGCTGCTGGGCTGACATTGAGTGTTAAGGGATGTAGCAGATGTTGATCGAGCATTGCACTGGGTTTTCTATCAACCCCCACCTGCATTTTCTATCTTCCTCTATAACATCATCTACCACCAACCTTGCTTTATCTTCTCTATGCACTTAAACTTCTCTTTACGTTTTATTTACAATAATGCCCAACTAATAAGATATGTTTAAAAAACAGTATGGCATAGTAACATGTCTGTATAAGTATCTGGTAAAATGAAAATGGAATTAAGCTATTATGGTCCACTAGCCTTAGGGAGTGAGTTGTCATGGTAGAGTATGAAAGGTTACGAAGTATCAAAAAGATTCATTGTCAGGAGGAGTGGAGAAGAAAGGACAGATTGAAGGACTAGGCTATTTGCCCCAGTGGAAATAGGATAGTATAGAATAGAGAGATAGAGATAAAAATAAAAAGACAGAAATTCCAAAGACAAACCGTGTCTTCCTATTTTATAGTTTTGTTAAGGGTCTCCCCTACAAACAACTTTGAAAACTATTTGAGAAACGATTTATGAAGGGAAAATAAAATGTTCCAGCAACTGACTACAACGATTTTTCCTAGTAGGAAATGAAGAAGTCCTTACCCAGGGAAATGGCAGTAGATAGGGATAAAAGGATAAAAGTAATCAAGTCACATGTCAGAGATTAAACACTGAATTGGAATCAATAACTAATTGACCAGAGATGGGGCTTTTGGAGGAAAAAAACTCTAGCTTAGGCAATAGGTAGGTAATGATACTCCTAGCAATCAGTGATATCTTAATATATACTGCATAAATTTTATATTACTACATAACGAAATGCCACAAATTTTGCAGCTTAAAACAATTTGCATTTTATCTCACAGTTTCTGTGGGTCAGGAATTTGGGCACATCTTAGCTGTGTCCTTTGCTCAGGGCCAGCCAAGGCTGTAGTCAAAGTGTTCACTGGGCTATGTTAACTGGAGGCTCAAATGGGGAAGATCCACTTCCAATCTCACTCAGTTGGTTGACAAATTCATTTTCTTGCAGTTGTAGGGCTAGGGGTCCTGGCCTCTCCCTTGCTGTAGCTAGAGGCAGTTCTAAGCTTCTGTTGACTACTTTCAGCTCCTAGAGACTGCTCACAGTTCCTGAATACCACCCGGAGTTCTTTGCCGTGTGGACTGACTTAATATGGACACTTACTTCATCAAGGCAGAAAGGATAAGAACAGACTAGAGCAATTTTGCTACAAGGGCGGACTCTTACAAAATCATGGAAATGACATCACATCATCTTTGCCATATTCTAGCAGTTAGACTGAAATTATAGGCCACCCACAATCAGCGGAAGGGGATTTTGCAAGGGCATGAACACTAGCAGATGAGATCAATGAAGGCCAAACACGGATAAATCAAAATGAGCTAAGGGGAAAAAGAAAGGCAGATGAAGTATTATAGAAATTTATGGGCACAGATAGTCATATAATAATAATAATTAAACTACAAAATGGAATCTAAAATATGGCTTTAGTAAGTACCTGGGTAGTACTATGAAGATGGCTCACAGTAGAACTTTTTTAATTCTGCTTGTTTAGTAGTTTACACATGTTATTGTATCTTCCTGCCTGTACTCAGTTGTGTTGACAGATAAACTAATGTGATAATTAGTCCTCATTGTTTAAATGAGTTTATTTTAAAATGAGGAACCTTTTAGGCTTTTGAATGGCAGCTACAACTGCATTCTTCCTCGGGCAATTTCCCTTAGTGAAACCATGTCACCTGAAGCAGTGACACTTCTCCATATAAAGGAGTGTGGCTACAGATAGCATTGACAGCATGAGATTTTAGGTTTAGAAATACCCTGAGGCAAATACATTATGTTTAGAGACAGAAAAAACGCAGGCACATTATTCAGTCTGTGCCCAAGCAGGCTAATTTATTCCAAACTGGTAAAGCTTTGTTTTGATAACTTCTGGGCTTGTTCTTGGCTCAGTTCTGTTTGACTGAGAAGTCTTTCCTCCTAAGTGCTCTCTTTTGTCAGGACAAATGGTATATAAGGGCTAATGAGCTGATATCATAAAGTGAATTCTTAAAGGAGTGTAATAAGGTCATTGTGATACACCCTGCCAGAGGAAATGCATTTCTGCCTTACAGTGTCTGCTGTATCCTGTAACAACTGTACATGTGATTGTTCAATTTTTACCATATGTGTAATTAAAGGCATGAGCATACAACTGTTTTAAAAAGATAAGATTTTGGTCTAAAATATCAGGAGCTTGTTCAAAGTTACCTGAACTTTTTGCAAGGTTTTCAACTATTTAGTTTTTTTCTGTGTTTTATGCAGATGACACTTATTTCTCCTCTTTCCTATTCGCTGAGTCCATGCTGATAACTAAATTAGCTTCCTTTCGATTTGTGTTTTGGGGCACTGTCATTATATTTTATTACAATAAAACTATGATATGTTACTGTATAGCCCTGTTTCAGGAAATAAGAAAGAAAATAAAATTGGCATCAATGTTGAATTCTTGTCCATGTCCACTAAAACAAATAAACCAAAATAAAACAATCTCCAAATTGTTAGGTCATTTGCATACACAGTAATTTAGTTGGAGCCTACACTGATTTATTGAGTGTCCATGTACAAAGAGCATGCAAAGATTAAAATGATAGATTGAGCAACAAACACATTGTGGAGTAAAACAGATCTGAGAGAGAAAGAGAGGACAATGCCCTACATATGTTCACTCCAATGAGTAGTGAGGACAGCTGACTGTGATGACCAGTACTCTCTCACCCTTTTTAATTTTTTTCAGAAGACATGTTACAGGAGCACCTCTAGGATAGTATTCATTATAAGCTTCTGCTTCTTATCATGTCTGCCCTTGGAATTTTAAGAATGACCAAGTAATTTCATTTGGCATGACTATTTAGATGCATTTAGTTGTAAATTCAAACATAACATTGAAAATCAATGTGAAGTCAATCTTAGTTATAGTGAAAATGAAACCTATCCCTTAACCCTAAATCATTTGCTTAGAGTGAAGCTATAAAAGGAAGGACTATTCAAGAATATCAAGAATACCTTCCTCTCTACTACAATATCATCCATATTTATCTCCTGTATAAAAGCAGTGCTCAACCATAAACATGAGTTATTGTGTTGTCTAGGTATAAATAAATGAATATTTTCTACCCTATATAATTTGCCCACCTTCCATAGATAGTTTGTGTATCATGATGTTTTATTTTAATCAAATTTTATTTTTAGTCATTGTCCAGGTGCATTTTTGTCATCTCCTCTGATTTTCCTCCCCTGAATATGGCCAATAATGTAACTGTCTTGAAAAGTAATGTAAAAGTAGTATAAATATTCATCACCATTAAGCTGAATACTTATATAAATGTGATACAGAAGTCATAGATCTTTTAAAGGCATCTTTTTCTTATATTCAGCATAAATTATACTGTTTCAAAATGGGATCCTTAATGGACTATGGATATTTAAACACTCCTATCACTAGGGAATGATTATTAAAATCTATTATAGTATAATCTAAGGCACTGAAACAAAAGGGTGGGAATGAATATTCCAGTAAGTTTAACTTAATAGACAAAAGTGTTCAATGGGTGTGAAACTACATTTAGAGGCTTGCTATTGTAGCTGGAGAGTAATAAATTATTAATATAGGACTTGGTTCAGAAGTTGACTATGCATTACAAAAAAAAAAAGCATAATCCAAGATTAATGGGCAGGTGTTTTACTTGTTGCTTATATATCTATGTAGTTTGAAAACAGTCCCAAGATTGTACTCTATGAAATGAAATTATACTGGAGGGCCTTTGAATATTGATACAAATTTTCCACCTGGTGCTTTAGTCAGACATTTGCATTGTTAGTGTTCTGGCCAATTTTAAGCTATTAAAAGCCAAAAAAAATTAGTTTTCTATTTTAATGAGCTCTTTTGCACTATAGTAATTTTAAAATGTCAGTTTAATCAATAATATGTACAGTACCAGAGCCTTTGGGCATATAAAATGTCAGTTGTTTAATTTTGAAAAATGAGTATTGCCCTTACAAAATCATCTGGTCAAGTATTTGCATTATATTACACTTAGCACAGACACTTACATTGTACTTAGAATGTCTTCATCAATTATTTCAAGAAGATGTAAAGGCTTGGGGATCTTTACATTTGATATCCAATTACCAGATCTTATGGCCTGATTAATTTCCCCAATTTCTGCCCCATGCAGTGCAAAAAAATGGCAGAAAGAAAGAACATTAAGCTGTTTTAAAACTGTCCAATTTATACTGCTAAAATTTTTGGTTATTAATTCTCCCCACCAACATAAATATATTTGTTACATGTAGAAAAAACTTTATCATACAGCCTCACAATACCCAAGTGTTGATATATTCTTGAATGTAGGCATGACTTTAATACTCAGTGATGCTGCAAGTGAGTGGTCATAATAGAATTTGAGGAATGATGAGGAAATATGTATGTCTAGATTTACATCCCTAGACACACACACACACCGTATAAAAATCAACATATGGAAATGAATAGCTGGATAAACTGTTTCCAAATCTGTAGATCATCTTTAGAACTTCTGACTTAGAATATAAGCCAAATGGAAAATACAGATTTCACTTTAAGAAGTTCTAGGGAGAACCTCAAAGATAAGGGAGTCATTATCCAAAATAACTAAAACAAAAATAAAGAATGGTCCATGTAAAGATTAATTATGAGAGAGATATGACATCATGTGATTTCAAAGATAGGTAAATGTAGATTTATAGATTTAAAATAAAGTCCTCAAATGGAAAATCAAATATACTGCTTTTTCTCATGGGTAACTCTATGTAGTGTAATTGTTATAAAAGCAGAAATTTATTTAATGCCAACTAAAGATTCTCCTGAAAAGTACATCTATTTTTATATTACAATGATAATTAATAAATAAAGTTATCAGTTGAGCACTTACTATTTATCAAGCACTGTGCTTTGGCATTATATAAATTCATGCCAATTTTATAGCACAATCCCTCATTTGAAGATGAAAACTTTATGATTCACAGATAGAAAACACCTGGCCAAAATTATAGAGCTTATAATTGCAGAACTGAGATTCAAACTCACTTCTATTTGACTCTAACAGTTGTTCTTTTAACCACTGTGTCTACCACCTCTCCTTCATTAGGCACCATAAACCTTGATATTTCATATCAGATATTCCTATCTTTTGGTTACTAATAGCTGTTTCAATATTGAAAAAAAAGACGCGCCTGAGACGAGTCGCACATGTCACAAGCATATTCCCATGAATTACTTCATAAGAGCCCTGTCTCATGGAGAACTTGGGGAAATCAAAGGGAAAACATGACATTTGGAAGGAAGAGCCAAATAAAAACTGATGCAAGACTGAAAAAAGATGAAGTCTTTTATAAAACTGGTATAGAGTGAAACTATTGTTTTTTTTTTTTTTTTTTTTTTAGTTGTGATCTTACTCTGTAGCCCAGGCTAGAGTGCAGTGGCACATTCGTAGCTCACTGCTGCCTCAAACTCCTGGGCTCGCGAGATCTTCCCACCTCAGCCTCCTAAGTAGCTGGGACTATAGGTGCCAGCCACTGTTCCATGCTAAAATGATTCTATTTTTAATTTATTATGTATATACAAGGGAAATAAAGTACCTTCCTGGGTACAAAAACAGGTTTAAAAGTGTAAAGGCCATTTCGATTTAAAAAGCAGGGAAGTAAAACTTAATAAATCATTATATATATTTAAAGAGTAAGAATACATAATAATGTGGGTGTTATTGACCCCATGTGAGAAATGGCTACAATGGGAAAAAAAAAGGAAGGAGAAAAGGGAATACATTAATATTTAGTGAGCATCTACTATGTGCTAGGCACACCGATTCTCCTATGCTGTCTCTAAAGAAACTAGGGAGAGTTGGGCCTGTCTGTCACATAGCAGATGCTGAATGAGTGAATGAGAAACTTCCATGATAAAGCTTGATTACATCCCACATTAGATTTTTCATTGTGGTTGTATAAATATATTATAAACAGGATTATTTTGCTGAGAAAATAATTATTCAACCCTAGCTATAAGGTAGGCATTTGGGAGAGAACCATAGTAAGTAATGCAGGTTTGTGATTAACAGGCCAATATTATATAAACAAATAATTACAATGAGATGAGTTAGGTGTAATAATAAAGGCATATATCAATTTGCTTGGGAACATAGACCAGGGAATAAGTAACATTCTTATTGCTTGGGGCTGGAGGGTTTAAAAGGCTTGAATTAAGATTGATCTTCGTGTCAAACTGTGAAAAATGCTCATGATCATTCCATGAAAGAACATTTTTCAATAGAACACATTTTTCAATAGAAGGGTGTTTTTCAATAGAAGAAACACAGGTGCAAAACCAGATATATGTCAAAGATGTGCCCATCCAGAGATTGGTATGGAGTTCACAGGAACATGGTCGTATAAAACTGAGCTTAAAAATTAGTTTGCCTCATCTGTGTTGCTTGGTGGTGACTGCCTGGGACCTGGAGAAGGATTATATGACTTGTGATATCCAGTCAACCATTAGATTCAATAATAGCAATATGAAAATGTGATAGAACGTTGATTTAAAATGAAGTACAGGTACTAAGCAAAGATTTTGGTACATTAGGAAATACATAAATAAATACAGAAAATACCAGAAATAGATTACAGTATGTTTAGATATGGGGATGGGTTCTTTCTGTTATGTCGGGATAAGGGGAATGGTAATACTCAAAATCATTATTTTTTTGCTCTTCTACATTTTTTGTCACCTAACCAATTAACTGCATAATTTACATCAGAGGATATGCATTTTGTTGTCATTGATTCATATACATATCATTGTGGCTTTGACTAAAATTTGGCTTTCTTTTCAATTCTGTGTTTTTAAAATAATAATAACTGATCTGCCATGGATTTAGAGCCAACTCTCTGTAATTATGTTTTAATATAAAGTGTTTCCTATTATTTAGCTCTACATGATTTCCTATTATTAAATACATTCAAAATACTCTAAAAGCTTATCAATATCCATAATCAGTCTAGTTCACTAAGCCCATGCAAATTATTTTAAGTATATGGCAATATATTTAGAAGAACCAAAATCTCCCTAATGTTTTATTAATTTCGAATTATATTAATGACAACATAATATATAGATTCATGACTATAGAATTACATCCATAATAGTGAAATAGTGAAATTGTCTTCTAAAAGTATCTGACAAAATTAAAAATGATGTAAAGAAAATCTTCAGGAAAGTAAATTAAAACCTCCTCAAGATCCCTAAGCAATATCTCATATTAATAAGAACTATGTAAAACACCTAAAAGATGACCTATAAAAAATAAATCCTGACTTTAGTTATGACACTTTCATTAATAGATTGCTTTGCAAGAAGTGGAATTTAAAGTAAAGATTTGACAAAGCCACAGATGCTCAAGTCAGACACAGTCCAGTGAATGCGGAACAGGTTCAGGAAAGGCCATTATAGTTGGGTTCCATGAGCCCTTTTCCCACCTGCCTTCATGTCCTGTTTAGTGCTGCCATGATGTCCCAGTGTTCAGGTGACTGAGCAGTATCATTGAAAGAGACCAGCATAAGTTAGCAGACCCATTTCTTATAAATGGCTGCGTCTGTCCTTTCCTGGGCAGCATATAGGATCAGGGATCAACCATTCCAGGAAAGGGCTGAGTAGAAATGGAACCATTATGATCAAGCATTGGCAACAGTGTCCTCTGAGGGTAAAATAAATCAGAAAACACTCACTTTATTAGCATCCAGAAACCAAGGTTCTGCTGCCGGTTCTGCCGGGTATCAGCAGGTCACGCCACCCCTCTGAATCTCTTCTGCCTGGTCTGTCCAAATATGACTTGAGATCAGAATATTTTATGGGTCTGTCTAGACTAAAGTTATTTTATGGTTGATTGAGTCATAAGCTTTCACCGAGAAGAGCCTATTTCTCCCTAGTCTATATTTCCTGTTCTCTAGATTTTTCTTTCAAAATTCTTCAGATGCTGTTTAGGCTAAACTATTATAGTTAAAGGAACACATTTTGGGGAGGTGCTCTGAATATAATGTGGTGCTTCTGCAGAGATATGACTCTGACCCAGGAATTGATTCTGCCAGTGCTGGTTTGACCCTCTGAGTGTGTGTCATCATCTCCAGCAGCCAGATGTCCCTTTCCTGCTGGATGCATTTCACTCATCTCCACATCCCTTCCTTTTTACTTACTACTTCCTTTTTTTTTTTTTTTTTTTTTTTTCCATTTCCCACTTCCCTTCCTTCTCTATCTGCGTCCAGCAAAAGGGCTGAGGCCATGGTAGTGGAGGTCTGATAAGAGACTTTGCACAGCTAGTTGGAATCCCTAATATGAAGATACTACATATGGAGTTGGATTTTGCTATATTGTTCACTCTCAGAGGAAGAAGTTAAAAGGAGCTGCCACTTAATACAACCTTCTGATTATCAACCTTCAATTAAGTTTTTCAGAAAAAGACTTTCTAGTGTATCTAAAATAGCCAAGTTGTGTTCTGTGAATTTTTCTAGGGCAACAACTTACCCCATAGTTTCCGTAGTCTAAGTCCTTTCACAAAGTATTTTTAAAATAAATGTATAGGGAATAAATGAATTATCGAATAATATTATTTAATATCTTTTAAAAATATCTAATAAAATAATATTTATGTTAGAAGAAACGAGGATTGACCCATGATTTAAATTGACTCCAGTAATCCAGCTCTTAAGTAACACACAAGAATACTTCTTCTCTGGTATTAGAGAAGGGAACTAAAGGTTAAACACATACCTTGTCAAAAGAGTATATATGATGATAAGTTGTTTGCTGTAAGATATTAAAGGACTAGAACCTAAAGTTCATATGGAACCATGAAGGGTACTGATTAGCCAAAACAATCTTGAGCAAAAAGTACAAAGTTGAATGCATCACACTACTTGACTTCAAAATATTAATATATTATGAAGTGATAGTAATCAGAACAGTATGGTACTGGCATAAAAACAAACACATAGACCGAAAGAACAGAATAGACAGCCCAGAAATAAACCCATGCATTTACAGCCACTTGATTTTCTACAAAGGTGCCAAGAACACACAAGGGGGAAAGAACAGTCTGTCAATAAATGGTGTTGACACAAATGGATATCCATATGCAGAAGAATAGAATGGGTCCTCATCTTACTCCATATACAAAAATTAACTCAAAATGGATTAAAGTTTACATGCAAGACCTAAAACTACTAAAGTACTAGAAGAAAACATAGGGGAAAAGCTCTGTGACAGTGGTCTGAGCAATGATTTTTTGGATATGACCCCTAAATCACATGCAATGAAAGGGAAAATAGA
>RJWJ010041833.1:0-13319 GCA_004363605.1 Indri indri | reverse complement strand
TTAGCAGGAGTCTTCTTTTTCATTTCGGAATCAATATTTTTCATTCATTTTTAAGTAACCATTCTTTATGCTGATCTTGCTGACACGGTCGATGAATCTTTGGCACCATTTAGACTTGTAGGTTTTTAAGAACCCTCTACAAATGATGTCAGCTGCTCTGTCTTCCACTGACATTGCATTTGCCCCTCGTTACTCATTTCATTTTTAATAGCTAACTGGACTGTCTTTGAGTATATAAGTAGCAATTGTTTTTATGTAAGTGGGGGCTGAAAATCTTCTGGTTGGATGGTAGGGAATAGTAGAGGAGGGAGACTATTTGGGAGAATGTGCTTTTCGTTTCATTGAGAGCCATGGAGCTCTCTTCATAACCCAGCAATTTTGCATGGGAGGAGATGTGAAGGGATATTGGAATTAATTTTTATTTGTATTTTCTCACATCTGTTTAGCCTGGAAGTTGCAGAATCCTAAATAAATAATTGGGAAAGGGCAGACTAGCCCGGAGCAACAGCTGGGCCCAGATAACAGCAGACACAAGGTTAAGAGTTCAGAAGCCGAAGGGTTCCATTCTCCACCCTGACAGAAAATCACTTGGCATACGTGATCATCTAGCCTTCTGAGCAGACTCAAGGGCTCACAGCTATAGCTGTGGCCTTGTGGGAATGTTGTAGGGCATGAAGTCATCAACATAGACTATGAAATTTGTGCCATATGGGGGAACATCACTGGACTAGTAATTGGGAAACCTCGGTTCAAATTCTGACTCTGCCCCTGACTGATGGGATGGCATTGAACAGCTCCATTCTCTGGGGCTCCTTCCCTACATGGAAAATGAGAACAAGCTTGGAATTTAGAGTCTTGCTTCTCAAACTGTATGGGTGAAAGGCCAGGTGTTTTATTTCCAATTCATTATCAACTGATAACTTTTGGTAAATATAATAAGAATTACTATTAAAAATCATGTGTTTAGGTGTTGATAGTGTCAAATTGCAATGTAAGTTTCTAAATGCACAGTTTCTGCAGCTATCTCATTTTCTACTAATGGCAAACATTTGTTTTGGACAGGCACATGTCCTCAGATCATATTTTAAGTAGCACTGGTTTAGAGCAGGGGTTGGAAAACCACAGCCTGCAGGTCAAATCTGGCCTACTGCCTATTTTTGCAAATCAAGTTTTCTTGGCTTACAGCCATACCCATTCGCTTACGTATTGTCCATGGCTGATTTCAGGGCTACAGTGGCAGAGTTGAGTTGTGACAGAGACCCTGTGGAGCCCAAAATATTTACTATCTGGCCTTTTATGAAAAACTTCGTCTACCCTATTTCATAAGGGCCAGAAAATAAGGGGGCTGGATTAATTTTTTTAAGGTTCTTTCAGGCACAAAGAGATAATAATTCTGCCAAAAAGCTTAGTAACAGGGAAAATTGGCTGTCTGACCCTGAAAGAGAAATAGCCAGAAAACGCTATCCCTTCCAGTGAATTAGAGTCTTATAAAAACATTTTGTTCTAAATCGAAACATTTTTGTTTTTCCCATCCCTTTATATTTCCACCGTTCCAGTATATTCCACCTATGCACTCTGATTACATATGTAATTGTATGTTTGGTCAGTTAGGATCATTGTCTACATTTCTGGCTATTCCTTTGTTAAATTCATGGAAATGTGTCCTCTCATTTCTCTCATTTCCAAAACCTCCTAAGCAATTATTAAGTCTCTGTGTTTATCACCAAGACCTTTCTGGATTGAGATACAATTTGTGGGTAGAATTTTGGTGATTATTTCTAGTTGAATAGCTTCATTTGTGGAGGTTCAAGAAATCCTGATAGCATCCCTCTTTACTACCTGGGCTCTAAACCCATAGAGAAAACCAACATTTAGGACATTGCTGAATGCGGCTTATAGTTGTGAACAAGTGAACTTCTTAACACTGATCTCCCAAATAAATCAGACTTAATGTATCAAGTCATCACCATCCCTGAAAGCCATAGGCCTCTAGTACAAGGGTAGGGATGAGAGAAATCAAAACCCTATATCCTCTGCAGGCAGGCTAACCTAAGAGAGGAGAAGGAGGCAAGAGCAGAGTTATGCAAGATCATTTTATTATCTCATACGAAACAGGTAAGTTGTTATCAGACGGACAGACCAGGAGGACTACACTAATGGATATCCCTCCATGGAAAGGAAACATCAGACATGAAGGGGACTAAACACTCCCAACTCCAATGTCACTCAGTGTGAAATATCTTCATTGACTTATCTTACCACCTACTCTGCTGTGGAAAGGAAACTCCACTGATTGTTCACTTAGTGGCCTGAGTTGAGAAAGCTATTGCCACAAGGAGTTACAGAATTCTGGAATGACATCATGAAAGAAGAGACTTGCCTCTCCGAACATTCGAAAAACCAGAAAGTGAACAGAGTCCTTATCCCAAACCAAGTTTTGCCTAATACTGATCTCTTCATTTTCCTCAACAAAACTGTTCTGACACCATATTTACTACCTCAGTGCTCAACTTAATTATCTATGCAGCCTTCCATGCTAGAAGTATCAAATTCATTCCAGATTTTTTCCACTTGGCTAGTCATAAACCTTTCCTTTTCTACCTCAGATGTCCCTTGAAACCTTCCTCTCTTCCCGCCCCCACAGCTGCTTTAGTTTAGGCCCTAAACAAAAACATTTAAAGTACATTTCCTGCAGCAGACACAATTTTGTCCCATATCTCATCCCTCTGGTTTCAGCACCTATGCTGTGAACAGTTCTCTACACCCTAACGGTGTCTGACCTCCAGGACACAGAACATTGCTTTTCTTTTCTCCCATAGGGCCCCAGAGGCCCTCTTAACCTCTGGACAAGCACAGCACAACTGGAGGTGCTGGGGAGTTAACATCCTGTGACAACCTTCAACAAGTGGAGAGTCTCTGAATAGATGCTCTAGCCACTGACACCCTCTTTCAGAGGAACAATTTCGAGGAATATTCTACATGGATGCTCAGAGAGTTTCAGAGGAATTTGAGTTCAAGTTATCCATGCTGGTAATAGGCTCATTCATGCAGCTTTTTAATTGTATTTTTTCCTTCCCTGACTCACTTGCCCTCATCTCTTATTTCTGCTTTCTGGGACTACCTCCCAAGTAAACCACCTACTCTCTAGTCTTTGTCTCAGGCAGGAAAGACAAACTATCTGATTATGAAGTTGGAAGGTTTTATTACTATCATTTTAAAGATGAGAAACCTGAAGCATGGATAGGTAAAGTAACTTGTTGAAAATTTTGTTTCTGGAATGTGTCATAACTAGGAATAAATCCAGGTCCAGTGTCTCCTTTCAACCTAAGGTCCAAAGAATTTTCCATGTAATACCTCATTTATCTGTATAAAATTTCAATTGCGTCAATAGGCATAGGGTATTTTACAATCCATTTGTAGAAAGGAGCCTCTTTGGAATTAGGCACAATGATAAATTCTTATCTGATGAGCTTTGTTCAAGTGCTGGGGCCCATTTATAGTGAGTCAAAGAATGGAGACTTTATCAGCCCTTTGTTTGTTTTCTGAACCATTCATAATATAAGTATTGTTTTCCATGCTGCATTTCTTGAAATACTGCCAAATGAAGCACTTTATAAGCAAAATAGGCCACTCAAATGATTTAATATCATTCAAAAATCAACAAAAATGCTGCAAAGCTGAACAATTAAGCTTTCAAAAGTAAGTAGTCAAGGTAGGCTTCCTCATTTAAAGAAATTCAAATTAGCTTTAAACTCTAAGCTGTAATTTCTATTAAGCAGAAAAATCTCTGTCCAATTTTGAACTATTTTTATTTTGCCTTTCTCAGTTTTTTTAAAACATCAGAAGTATGGAGACAGAAAATTTACTGGTGGAAGACATTTGCCTAGCATCCTGGATGGTCAGAGATAGCAGGCAGGAGAAGTGACATCCGAGGAATGCCCTCTCAGCTTTGCTAGTCTTATAATAGGAAATTGGGCCAAGGAAAATGAGCATATAGGTCAGAAGCCAAGCAGAAAACAGTATACTCAGCTGGGAATTTTAAAGAAATCTTTTTATTGAAGGAAATATTTAGAGGTATGGGTAGAATTAAGGGAACTGTTAAGGGATGTTGGGGCACCAGAGTATAGCAACATCAGGAAGCTGTTAGCACCCTTAGGCATGATGAGGCAAAGGAGGGAACAGAGCTACCAAGGGACAGCAATAGCTGGACCCATGGAAGAGGGGCCACTGACAGGAACTGTGATCACAGAAGAATGGTGTGGAGTTGAGAGAGAGCCAGGGTAATAATTACTTTGATCTTTTTTTAATTTCCTGTGCTCTGATTACTCTCCAGGTGCCTCCCATTAGCAGAACCCAACCAGAAGCCAGAGGTATGGGGAATTGAGTGATGCAGTTCGTAGAGGTCAGCCTCTTAGGGGCAGAGAAAGATGGGTAGAAAGAAGGGCAGAGAAAGATGAAGAGATCTAGGGGCTGATGAAGGAAGAGGGACATATTCACTCATGAATCAATCCTGAAATATGCATGAGCAAAATTATTTTCATGGAAGCTTCAGCTCCCAAAAGGGTAGGACTTAGACCTGGCACTTAGAGTAACCAAGAGAGAAGCACTCGAATTAGTTTTTAGCCTAAGGTTTAGATTATCCGTTAATGTTTATATAAAAACCTATACACATTTGGGTACATATTTAAGTAGAGAACTGCAACAATCAACTGTCATATGGATAACAATAAGTGCTCATTAAACAATGGTATTTGTTTTTCTTAATATTTGAAATACTAGCATTATACAAATCTTTTCTTGGTTGACTGACCATTGCATCCCCCTCCCAAAAGTTTATTCAAATTGGACAAAAATATTTTATTTTTTCATATATTCTTATTGGGATAATGGAGAAATCAACAGATGAGCTCCTAGGGAATGTTTTCATCTTGGTGGAATTTAGTTTTTATTGCAGCACCATGCTCATGAGTTTTCTTCGATTTGTCCATTCGTTCATTCATTCATTCAATGAACATGTTGAGCATCAAGCAGCATGCTAAGCATAAGAGACAGATACAAAAGGGCCCTTGCCTGGTTCAATATTACGTGCTAGTTTAGGAGGTAGATAAGAAACAAATAAATGCTTTAATATGTGCAGATTATGATCAGCATTGTACAGGAAATGAAAACGGTGAGGGGCTGAAATATAATTAGGGAGAGAACTATCTCCAATAGATAAGGTGGTCAGGGAAGATCCTTTTGAGAAAAGAATATGAAAAATGAGACCCGAAGGACATGAAGGAGCTAGACCTGCAAAGAGCAGGGGGAGTTATAACCCAGACAGAGGGAACAGCAAATGCAAGGGCCTAGTGGCACGAAACGGCCTTAGTCTTATGACAGTGTATCCCTATCTTCTCTTCGAATAAGGTGACCTGGTGTTACTTCAAAAAATATGAATTCCCTGGGTCCCATCCCAGATATGAATCAGGATCTAGAGAAGAGGGTCCTGGAAACAGGTGAATGCTATCATTAGGAACATTTGGGAAATCTTGCCCAAAAGATCTATCAGTGTAATTTGGACTGTGCAGTGGTACATCTCAAGGAGATGAGAGCTGAGTATAAAGAATGCTGTGTAATTCTGTTGGTTTTTCATAGTGCCTCATTTCAGAAGAGTCAGCCTCCCAGAGGCAATGAACACATTTAGCAAGCTCAAATGTATCAGACACAACCTACTCCCTGGGCCCTGGGGCTGCCATCTGCTTTAGATACAGAAGTCATGAAATGTGGCTGGCAGAATTCCAAAGGTGGCCCCCCAAGATTCCCATCCCCTGGCTATTCAATCAAACGCTAATCTAGGTATTGCCGTGAAGGGACTTTGACAATGTAATTCTGACTACTAGACCTTAAAATAGGGAGAACAACCTGAATTACTCAGGTGGGTCCAATCTAATCACACAAGCCCTTACAGGCAAAGAACTTTCTACAGCTGGAGGTCAAAGAGAGCTGAGACAGAAGAGTTAAGGCAGAGGAGGCATTCAGAGAGATACAGCAGAAATAAAGTTGGAGAGATTCGAGGATTTGACTTGCTGGTGCTGGAGGAGAAGGCCACATAGAAAGCATAAGAAGGAATGTGGGCAGCCTCTAGGAGCAAAGACTGGGCCCTGGTTGACAGCTAGCAAGGAAATGGGGACCTCGGTCCTACAATCACAAGGACCTGAACAATATGAATAAGTTTGGAAACTGGTTTTTCCCAGAGCCTCTTTTTTTTCCCCCCAATTTATTTATTTATTTTCTGTTTTAAAAAATTTCTGAATATTATGGGGGTACAAACATTTTGGTTACATATAATGCCTTTGCATTGCCCAAGCCAGAGTTACAAGTGTGCCCATCCACCATACAGTACACTCCGAACCCATTAGCAGAACAGAGTTGTGAATCTGCAGAGAAACCCAAACCAGAGCCTCTTAGTAAGAGTTCTTTCAGCCAACAGCATGATTTTGGCCTTGTGAAATATGAAGCTGGGAAATCAGCTAAGCTCACCAGGACTTCTGACTTACAAAATTATAGGATAATAAATTTGTGTTGTCATAAGCTACTAGATTTGTGGTAATTTGTTATAGGGGCAATGGAAAACAAATACAGGAGGTCACAGTCAAACTTAGCAGCACCCAAGCTTAAGGGCACTTTTTACACCATCATCATTAGGATTCCCACCAGTGGATTAGTGAATTGAGCCATGTACAAGTCACTTAATTTTTTTGAGACTCACATTCCTGATCTGTAAAATGGAGATGAAATTGTCCTTAACTCACAGAGTGGATCTTAGATCTAATGAGTTGTAAACTTTGAAACACCATACAAACACGAGGTTGCTCCCATAGCCGGGAGGTATCATGACACCTTTTAGCAAGGCACTTGCACTTTAGCTCTTCTCGTTTGTTATAAGTCGAGTTGTCTAGGAAGCAGACTTGGATATGGTACAGGATGGAACTTGGAGTTAAGATCTGAGGCATTTAGGAAGGAGTATTTGGGATCAACACCTACAGAAGGAAGCAGGATTGGGTGGGGGAGAAGTTGAGCTGGAATGCAGTCCCATCAGCATCCCACGGAAACTTGGGAGCTGCCCTGTCTCTTCAAAATTGTCCAGGGATAAGTCCAGAATCTGGGCCTCTATGCCTCCTGGATCAATCATCACTGGATGAAGTTGCCCTGAAAAGAAAGCATGGGCTTGATCCACTCTGCTAGATTCAGCTGAGGCAGTCCCCATGAGGGCTAACAGCTGACAGCACTCCCAGCAGCTGCGGGTATATATCTTTCCTTTTTGAAGGGACATCCGGGCAATCCATCACAATGTTCACAACATTCCTGATCTTTGTGGATCTACAATAAGAAGTTTTCCATCACACCAAAGGAAATCATATCTTATCCAGGTACAATTTTGACTTCTAAACCTCTCTTGTGGCTCAGCAGTTCAGTCTCATGTAAGATAGATGGTGTTCTGCTATCAGGATCCCACTCTTAACGCCCCAAAATCTCTTGCGTCAGCCCATTCTTTAGGGTCTCCCAATGCCCACAGATTCCTTGGCCACGCTGGAGGCCTCTTGAACACTCTAGCACGTACATCTGCCAACACCGTGTCAAGGAAATAACAGTGAGAAGGAACTAAGGAGAATCCCTTAGGAACCCTCTTAAAATGCCTGTGGGCTAAATGCTTAAGTGAACCAAACAACCGCTGGGGGCCCCAAGGCTCCGATTTGCTGTACTAAAAGGGAACATTTTGTGCAGTGGTGGCCATGGAATTCCAGGAGAGTTTCAGGAGAGGCATTTTAATACTTCATTTTCTCAAGCCTCTTCTCTTTTTCAAGTGGCATAATCAACTAGAAATGTCTTATGACCTTGGAGTGTTTTTATATCATACTCCAAGCCTTGCAAGTTACTCTGAAATGTGAGGTTTGAAATGTTTTAGAAATGTGATTGAGAAGGAGGAAAACACTTGAGAAAGAAAGAAAAAGGACAGAAGTGATATGCTTTATAAACATCTTGTTTAGTCCTATTCCCCTGGCTGCCAGTTTCGTGCCTTTGGAATCAGCATTAATTCTTCCCTATCAGGAATGTTATTGTTTGGTTAGTCCAAGGATTGGAAAACGTTAACCTGCACCGAGGGCTTTGGCAAAATTGAAGAACCATTTTTTGACTCATGGGATTTTTAGTAAATACACTTTTCCCAAATAATTTCCTAGGTGGATGTTTTTCTCGCAACAAAACTGTGAAAAAGACATACTCCCATTTCTTAAAGCATTATAGATAAAGGGAGAGGGAGTCTTTTCTAAGGAAAGAACATGTCATCTTGGTTTCTACCTATATGTCCCATAGGCAAAACATTTGTCCAAAATTGACCTTCTCACTACATCTACTCCTCCTGTTGTATTCCCTGTTTTAAGTAGCCAGAATATCCTTTCCGTCACCTAAGCCAGAAACTTAGGAATTAAAGAAATTGAGAATAAAAAAAAATGGAAAGCAGAAAGTTTTCAAAGAAATTGGAGAAAATAATTTTCTATAGATGAACAAGAAAATTCCTTCAGATTGAAAGGGACAACCAAGCAGCCATCACAATAAAAGAAAAAAAATACACATCGTATGGTTTTTCAGAACACTGAGAATAAAGAGAAAAGTCTAAACACTTTCAAAGACAAAACTACGAGTTACTTAGACTAGAGAAAGCCTTAAACCACCATCCTTGTTTTCATTAGTAACACCAGATGCTAAATGCTGCAGGAATCGTGTAATTTATAGCCCAAACCAAGACATTTCACCTGGCTCAGCCTCCGGGATAACAGGTGTAAACCATGACCATCACAGGTAAACTGTGACACATGGTCACTCTACTAAAAGCTGTTAATTTTTAAAATTCTGAGGGAAAATGGTTTTAACCTAAAATTCCATAAATAGAGAAAATATCAAACCAGTGTGAGGGCAGAATGAAGACTTTAGACATGCAAGAAAGTTTGACACTGATGCATTTCTTGTTGGGAAGTTACTTGAAGATATACTTTATTTTTAAAAAATGATAAAATAAGCTGAAACATAGGGAGACAGTGGACAGAGGAAATAGAAGATCTAAGAGAAAAGTGAAGTGAAAAGGAGTTCTAAGGTGATGGGATAGAGAAATCTGAGGATAACAAACCTGTGAGCCAACTTATTGAACATCCAGCCCAGTCAGAGGAAGGAGGACGAACATGGGAGGATGGAGGAGTCTAAGAGGAAAGTGTCCAGATATAAGGGGAATCAGAAGAAGAGACAGAATGAACAGTTTAGAGATTTTATAGAATAAAAAAACCATTAAAGTACATAAAAGAAGATAATTAATTAAAACCTAATGCTAGGGACATTCTCCTCTGAAAGCCATATAGAAAGCAAATATAATAAAAGCTGACAGTTATTGAGAAGTTACTATGTATAGGAACTATACATCTTACATATACTAATTCATTTACCCATAGCAACGCTATGAAGTATGTAAAATTATTTTTTCCTATTTTTCAGATGAGGTAACAAGCGCAGTGAGGTTGCTCGTCCAAGGTTACACAGATAGTACATGCAGAGCTGAGATTTCAGCAGTCTGCCTCAGGCTCTCTGGCTCCAGTGAACATCACTTTGTTCTAGGGTCAACAATATTTGGTTAAACCAATGTTAACAAAGCTTACAGGTTTTTAACCTTTAGACTATCCATAAACAAATCACAAGAGACTTAACTGTGGTTACAAGTCAGGACGTAAATATTATGTGAAAGAAAGGCATAATTGACAATAGCTGGGAGATAAAAGAGAAAGAGGAGACATAGAAGGAAGGATAGGGTAGTATGATCCTTGCCTAGAAAGTAGAAAAGAGAAAAAGCCTATGTTTGATAGTCCCAGACATGGAAGTTTAAAATACTGTTTAATGTTGCAGAGGTGACCACTCTTGTCAGTATCTTTGGTGGAATGTAGAGGGATAGTGAGGAGTAGATGACAGAGTTAAGTCTACATAAAAAAATCAAGAAATCAAAAGAAATTCTTAAGCTCGATACATAGATAAAAATATTAATATAAACAGTCTATTGAGAAACATAGCAATAACTATCAGAGAAACAAAATTAGAAATAGTGGTTCCTTCCCGGGAAAGCAACTGCAGTTTTTCATCATAATCTGTTCCATGCTATTTTAAGTATGTTACTTTGCACATATTAGTGTGATAAGCCAGGGAAAGAGAAGATGCAATGTCAGCAACATCAGTGATTTAGTTTCAGGAAAACAACATCATCCATTACATTAGATAAAATGTGGCTAATTTGGATTCCATTGGCATTGTAGCTTTGGTCATATTTAATTTGTAAATTTGTTTTGATTTTATAATAGAATAAAAGCATAAGGATTTTATATCCAATTTTATATATGTACATTTCAAAATATCATTAGAATAAAAAATACTGTATGTCAACTCTGAGAGGCTAAACCATTTTTTCCTATCATTACATCACTCAAGTTTGAAGAATACCACTTCACTGTAAGGGGTCGAGCTGCTTTGGTACCAACCCATTACTCAGGGCTTGGTTCAATTTCATCTCTTCTCTGAAGCCTTTCCTTAATCCTCCAGGCAGAATTGATGGTAATCTCCTTCAGATCTCACTGTACATTATACATGCATTTATCATAGCTTATGTTTCTCTTCATAGAGCTATTTGTTTACACAGATGTTTGTTTACAATTCCTAGACTGAAAGTGCTTAGGAGTGGGGCTCATAGCTTATTCATCTGTATCCTCAGCACCCAGTTCACAGTCATTCACATACAAGGAGCCCGGTAAATGTTTGCTGAATCGATGGGTGGTAGCAGTGATGATACTCTCCTGGTTTTCACAGTCCCTTTTAAGTGTTAGCCATCAAATTGAAAAAGTACAAAGTACTTTATCCACCATGGCTAAAAAGCTTTTTAGAAATTGGAGAAACATTAAGATGAGGTTTAAGTCTTTTAATTAGATTTATGGCAGATTAAAGGCATTATAAAAAGAAGTTGTCTTAAACTCCTCTCCTGAGTACCTGTACCCCCTGTAGAGATAAGGTAATGGTGTCATTATATTTAGGTATGGTAAATATTGGTACGATGGGAGAATATCCTAGCATGTAATGACACACCATAGTTATTTATGCATGACCAGCTTTGTGAAGATAACTTGGCAACACCGAGACTTTCACTGCTGCTGCAGGAAGGGAGTTTAACATATTTCTTAGCCCCATTCTTACCCCCCTTATAGTTCATTCTTCACCCAGATAAAAATAAATTTGGCTTATTGATATATCTACTTAATAAAGGAGACAATACAACTGCAATACAAGAAAATGAAGAGGTGAAATTATTGAATTTTTTCTGAAAAGGCCAGACTGAAAGGAGGAAGCAGTAACTCTATTTAGTGACATGTTCCTATTGGTTGAAATTGATGAGATTGTTGAGATTCTTATTCGTTGCCTCCCCTAGCTCCCCTGGCATTGCCAGGGCACTCACCCATTCATTAACTCATTTAGCAAGAAGTATCAGATACTGCTTAGGAGCAAGATGTTGCTCTGGGCACCATGGTTGATTCACAAGTAAGATGTGGCCCTAATAAACCAGAGGTGGAGCTTCTGCTGTTTGTCTCCTGACCAACCAGTCTATGTTACTTGCAGGTTTACAACCTGGCTTTGACAAAAGGGAACACTCTCTGTGTATCGATTACAACTTTTTAAATGGACCTAAATAGCTCACAGGCAGGTATTTAAACAAAAACATGAAGCCTCCTTGGGAGTCATTAGAGCCAGCTTAGTTGCTTTATTTTCAAACAAACAAACACACCTATGTTTTATTGTGCTCTCAATTATAGCACTTCCTCAAAGGATGGTACCTAAGAAGAGCCACTACTTATTATGGTAAAACTATTATGTGATACACTTAAAAAATATCTATACACTTAAAAAATATCTCACTAATATTCCCATTCCTGAAAAAGATAGATTTCTTGAAGAATTCATGAATAAGACCTCTTTTCTTAAATCTTTGTTTTTTAAGTTTGGAATTTCTAGATAGTGCTCCAGTTGGAAACATCAACATTTGAAAAAATAAGGTTTATTCAGTTCCTTCTGAATGTACTTATTGTATTTCTCACTTAAGTTGCTTCAAAACATTCTTAAAGATCTGGATTAGATATTTATGGAAAACTCTTACTCGCTAAGTTATAGAGTTTGTAATAAAAAACTGTAACTGATCCTCTACCGGGTGTCAAACAACAATATCAGGAGAATATTAGGAATTCTTTTAAATTTACTTCATTTAATCTATCATCTCCTTTAGCCCCAGTTTCCTTTAAACTACCAATGTGTTTATAAGAAGGCTCGTTTAACATGTAGGCATCAGATACAGACTAATACTAAATGTTCTCCATTCCCCTAAACTAAGGCCAAGTATATCCCCAACCAGTGCCCATGGGAATATAGCAATCATAGAACTCTGCACTGGTGTACACAGCCACAACCCTCTCCAGAGAGGGAAAAAGAATGGTGCCATATGTACCCTTAGTAGAAGAGGACACATTTCTATGAATCTGGGGAAGCACATTATTGACCTTAAACATGTGTTCCACATTTTACCAGGCCTAGTGATAAAAGAGAGTCTCACAATAATGATTATAAAGCAGTATCTCTTTATCCCACACCAAGAATTGGCAAAATCAATGCTTCCCTCAAATTCTTTCCTCCTGTAACTCTGGGAAACATTCAGAGTATTCTTGGAGTTTCCATTATGTGCTAGCAAACATAGCCCTTCTATCATTCCTCTTTTTTGCCATTCCAACTGATGACTGCGTGGGCTCCACCACTGATCTTTTTTATTTTGCCTGACTGCTGCTGTTGGATGACCTTCAATGGACTTCAAGTCCTAGCACAGTGCAATGGAAATCTAAGAATTCTTCACTAGCAGATAGACCACCTATTAGTTTTGTAATCTTGAGCAAGTTATTTAACCTTTCTGAACCTACTCTTTTTATGTAAAATAGAGATGGCAATGCCCACTTTGCAAGGTCATTATAAGGTTTAAACAGGATAATATACAGTTGATCCTCACTACTAATGGCTCCATATTTGTGAATTTGCCTCCTTGCTAAAATTTATTTGTATCCCCCCAAATCAATACTTGTGACTCTTTCACAGTCATTCACAGAGATGGGCAGAGTGACAAAAAATTTGAGTTGCCCAAAGCACTCGTTCCTGGCTGAGGTCAACCAAAGCAATGCTCTGCCTTCTTACTTCAGGTCTCAAATTGTAAATGAGGGTCTTTT
>RJWJ010041832.1:0-13332 GCA_004363605.1 Indri indri | reverse complement strand
AGTTCCAGACTTGTCCCTAATTTGCTAGAAAATGCTCAACAATGATGGGAAATTAGACTTACACTTTTCATGTTTGCTCCCCCAGGAACTGCTGCTCCTTAAATTGAGATGTACCCTGTGCCTTGGTCTCAGTAAGGATGGCCACTTCTGCATTTGAAAGCCTGTTGTGGCCCATTATTTTTACAATGAGCTATTAAGAATCAAAACCAGTCATCTATTAGCCAAGTATTTGCCATTTGTCAATTCATAACACTTAAAATAGTAATTGCAAACTATTTTGTTAATTTTTAATAGGCTCTGTCTGTGGGACTAGACGCCTATTCCTGAGGCAGCCCCTCTGCTTAGCCTCCTGATTATCTCAGAGCTTGGCCAAGCCCCCAAAGGCCTTTTTTTCCATCTCATGGACTTTTATTCCGGCTCTAGGATAACATAAATTCCACCTGATTACTCACTTCCCTATTTTGTTCACACTTAGTCATTAATCAGTTTTATTAAAAATGGTGGCTGACTCAATTTGCCATTACATGTAAAAGCAGTTTACCTTCAGTATTTGTTTGAGAAGGAACTCAGTTTGAAAATCGGTTTATTTCAATTTTTTCCCCCAGAAAACATGCGTGAGTAATGAACAAAAAGATGAGTAGAAGATTGTCATTTCTTATATATTCCTCAATATCTTTCTTTAAAAGAAATGTGCTATTTCACTTTCTTTATCTATTAAGATTTATTTACTGTATTTTAGTAGCTTTTACAAAATGACATGTATATACGAAACAGGTCAAGAATACTTATTAAAAACAGTTATTAAGGTCAATCCCTTAATCTGACAATTAAATGAAATAATAGATATAAAAAATGTTTTTGTGACTAAATTTGTCTCCCCCAAATTTCTTTTATGCTGGAGGACTGGGAAAAAAAAACTCTCAAAGAATAATTTTGACGTCTGCCATCCATTAGGAAGGTGTTTTTAGTGCTCTATAGACTTTCGATCTGTGAGTAGAAGCATATATAAGAAGGAGGGGCACCCAGCTTTGAGTGGTTCATTGCACGTGAAGTAGTTAATCCCACAGGACATACTCATTGTGCAAAACTTGTAGGATCAGGTAATACTGGATTTGCTCATTACTGAAGCTGGTCAGTGTGGAACAGAGCTTGCCTGCGTGGATGATAATAACAATTTTGGATGGCACACTAAATATTTTTCATCGATAGTCTCATCACATCTTTAGAACAAGCTTATGAGGTAGGTACTCTGATGTTTTCCATGTGGCAGATGATGAAACTCAGCTGAGGGTTAGAGAGCCGGGTCCCCGACTGCCTGGACCCAGGCTGCCCCCCACTTGGCCACCTCCCTCACCACATTGAGCGGCAGCCACACTCCTCTCTCACGGCAGCCACAAGCACGGCCACAGAGGTATGGCTCACGGTCACAAAATGCCATTGAAGGAAATAAAATGGTTACAACATGCCCTGGAGATTTGAGGAATGTATGTCGGTGACCAGGAATTGCCAAACTTCGACGGTGCCCATGCAGACCCCTTGGGGGCAGGATGTGAGTGAACCTTCCTTTCATTCCTCCCACCAAACCCCAGCCCAGCACTGGGCCTGGCAGTGTCCAGCTGAGGAAGACCTCAGCTTAGCAGACACAGCTCCCTCCTGCCCGGGAGGTCACACAGGGAATCAGATGCCTGGTTTCGACCCGTGACTCTGCTCTTTGCTGTGTGACATTAGGCAAGTCACCTGACCTCTTTGAGTCTTAGTTTTCTCATCTCTAAAGATGGGGAGGAAATCTGCTTCCTGGGGTGGTTATGAAAACAAGTGAGAAAATTATTGTGAAAGTGTTTTGTAAACTGAAATAAATACAAATATAAGCAACGAAGCAAGTTCCCGTTGAATTGCAACACTTATGCCTAGGCTGGGGGACCTCGAGCGGCCCACTCCCAGGCTGCCTCGTCCTCCCTGGAACCCCAATGTCTGGGTCCATATTGGTCAAATCCCCTGGGAATGCTGAGAATGAAGGTGACTATATTGGCAATATTACAGGAACTCCAAATCCAAACCCCCCACAGCCCTGTCCTTCCGCGGGCCCTGCTCTGAGGCTGCAGGAACCATTATCTCTAATATGAACCGTCACTCACTGTGTGCTGTGTCTGGTGACCCAGCCTGTACTGTCACCACATGAGGTGAGTACTATTATCCCCACTTACAGTGAAGACACCGAAGCCCAGAGGCTGGTGGGGAGGGCCCCTCCCTGACGCTCATGGAGCAGGGAAGTGACAAAGGCAGGCTACCACCCAGGGCGGTCTCACTCCAGAGCCCCCGTGTGACCACCGGGCTGCAGTTGCCCAGCTCTCCTCTCTGAAACCATCCCACTCACTGGGGCCCAGCATGTGGCGGGTATAATGCCACAGAAGCTACTGGTTTATTAAAAAATAAACCTGCCTCAGTACCCACCCCACTCCTCCTCTGTCCAGTTCCAGAACATTTTCGTCCCTGCCAGAGGAGACTCTGTGAGGGGAGATTTCGAAGTTGCGAAGCTGTGAGTCCATGACGTGAATCTGCTGCGCACGCTCTCCGCCACCGCCGCCTCCGGGCAAATCCTCGAAGGTGATTTCGGCGGGAGAACCCAGGGCGGGAGAGGAGGCACATCCGACCCCTCCTCAGGGCAGAGGACAGGGAGCCCGAGGTGGGTGGGACCCATACTGAGAGTAAGTCTGGGGGTGGCTGGCGCCAGCAGGAGGCCCTTGGACCCTCGCAGGCAGGAAAATGGGGGTGTTAGTGAAGCAGGTTTACCTCACCTCCAAGGGCAGAGAGGCCCCAGCCGACTTCTGCATTAGATAAGCAAGTCGTGAGTCTAAAAGGCAGCTTCTCAAGCTCAGCACAGAAATTTCGAGTACATAAAATGCCTTCTTCAGAGCTGCACCCATTGTACCTTGAATCACAGAAGCAACCGTGCTTCAGACAGCTGCTGTAAACTGTCCATGAAGCAAGGCTGTTTTCCTGTTGGCTCTGTGATCATCTCCAAGGCGTGTTCCCATCTCTCACTGTTTCTGCCTTGGGCTGATAATGGTGCAAAGCCGGCAAGGAAGGGGGGACGGGGAGAGGAGCCCAGAGCTCCCTGCCCTGCTGGCTTTGGCCTCCCAGCAGCAGGCAGGGTGTCCGACTCCCTGGAGCCACAGCCCAGCCAGGAGCAAGCTGGGCCGCTCCCCAAGACTGCTGCTCCCGCCGCACCGCCCCCACCCCAGCCTCTCCTCTTGTCTGGAGTCACAGCCACATTTTTTTATTTCCCTCGGGTGCATTTCTGGTATTTCTTAGTTGCTTTACCAAGAAGTCACTTTGCAGAACATCTCTATTCTTCAAAGCAAGGTATACCTATGTACTCTTGAGCTAAGATTGTGTTTTATTGAGGATTCCCTTACATTGTGATTACTTAATGGACAATCTGCCCTGCTGGGAATGGCAGCAAATATAACTATTGACAGGAAAAAAAAAAAAAAAGATGCACTTTCTGAGACACACTGGCAAAGTAAATCCAGCTTCTTGCAAGAAAAGAATGTAATGAATTTTCCTCTATTTTTAGTCACGCATAAATCCCTTTAATAGGCTTGAACTCAAAACTCCCTATTTGTCTTGGTCTGAAGTTAAATCTACAGGATGAGTTTAAAGGACAGCATATTTGTCCAGCACTATGCACCAAGGCTCCCCAAGTAGAGAGAGAGTTTTGCAGGACCCTGGGTGTCACGGCCACCCCAGAACAGGGACCCTCGAACATGTCCAGGCCTGCGAAGGAGAGAGCTTCCTCCCAGCTTTCCTGGGAGCAGAGCAGATGCGGATAAAATGCCCACTGAGGGCCTGGGAACGCCAGTTGTGATGCCCAGTCAGGATAGCTGGGAGGGGGTGATTTTGAACTTGGTCTTCAGGGAATTTAAATGAAGTGGGGGGGATGGAGTGACTACATTGAAATGAAAAATGAAGAAGAAAAGAATTGTTGCTGTAGGGTCACTGTAAGACTCTAAGCCTCCCTGTTTGTGGATTTAATTTTTTTTAAGTCTTAACACAGACAGCCCTTGCCCTAGACAAGGGGTATAGCCAGGATTGTGTAGAATGAGGCGGGGGCCCAACACTGGCAACGAGAGGGGTGACTAAGCAGACGACATTAACAAGGGAGGTCAAGACCATGGCTAACCCTAATGCTGCACAAAGGTTACACCATGTCACCAGCCCCCCGTGAGGGCAGAGGCATTGGAGGCTGGAAAGTGAACAGGAAAGGGTGGCGCTCTCGACTTCAGAGGGAAGGGTCCCCAAAGAACCACATGTGAGTAACCTCCAAGCCGGGGATCTACAAGAATGTTGGGGAGTGGGAAGGCTAGGGGACCAGCAGGCACACTTCTCCTTGACCACGCCTGCAGGCAGATATGGTTTGGAACACCCCCACCACCACCCAGACAGTTTTATATCAGAGCAACAAACTTGGAATGAAAGAAAAGCAGTACAGCTCGGGTTGTCTGCAGCCCAGAGATCTCCCCAGTTCTTACCACGTTCCATCTTGGTGGATACGCAGAGTTCAGAGTGTCTGGGACCAGGGAGAGGCTGGCGTCAGGAGCTAGGGAGTATAGCTGCTGGAGAAGAGCCTCTCCTTTCCACCTGCCCCTCCCCCCACACCCCCAGGAGTCAAACTGGCATAGACCCCTGTGTGCCTGGCAAACTGTGCCACTGTACCATGCTTTGTGCTGCTTGAAGCACTTGAACACGTTCTCAGTCTGTCCCCGTTGGCCCTCAGTGAGGCAAGTAAGGCAGGGGCGTTCACCTTAGCTTGCTCACTGAGAAACCAAGGCTCAGCCAAGGCAAGTGTCCAGGGTCAAAAGCCCTGCCCTAGAGCCCAGGTCCCTCGACGTCACTTCTGATGGAGTAGCCCCACCCTAACCAAAGGGATACAGGCACCCTGTTGGAGTGATTTTAAAAATATCCTTTTGAAATGCATGTGACATAGACATAACTCATTTTTTAAATCTATACAATTTAAAATTTACGACATAAACAGAGAATATCCTCTGTGAGATTGCCAGGAGTTGACAGCACAGACCAATAGAGAATTGGAAATCGATCAATGTGCCAGGTCAAAACGCTTTAGTATAAGCTCCCATTAAAGCTTTTTAAAAAGACCTTTGCTACCTTTAAGTTCTTTAAATGTCTTTTGTTTTCTTATTGGCCCTTGTGTGTGTGTGGGCGGGGGCTAAGAACACTTAACATGCAATCTACTCTCTTAACAAATGTTTAAGTGCACAATACTGTATTATTATACTATATTATTAACTACAGGCACTCCGTTGTACAGCAGAGCCCTAGAACTTGTTCACTGCACTTTAAGCATAAACAGCACCACCCTGAGCACCTTCAATGTGGTCACAGGTGTATCTGCTGGTGCAGCCATAGTGGGGAAGCTACATGACACCTGGCCCCTGGGTGTTTACTGGGGAGGCAACAAAATGCACAACTGTGGCTTGGCTTATTTTTCAGAGGTTTCGGTCCATGTTGAGTAGACATAGGCAATGAGATTTTTTCTAAGTAAGTCACAGTAAGGAATCTGCTCCAAATTTTATATCCTAAACCTGCACAATTGGATAATAACAGGCATCTGAGTCCATCTCAGTCTATGCCCAGATTCACTCCCTGAAGGGCAGAAATAGAGTCCCTCACTGTTCTTCCCATAGCAGTGGAGGAAACAAATCTTCACAGATATCCCCTTCTTTTATCTGAGTAACCAAAAAGACCAAACCAATCCAAATCTCACTTTTTAAGAGAATTATGTTTTGAGAGGAGGATATTTATGCAAGTTTTCTGTTTAATTCAGAACTACAGAGAAATCTAGATTGATCACAAAAGTAGTTTCCACCCTTCCCTGTAGTATTGAAAACAGCACGTTACCTACGCTGTTGTCAATGCCCAAACACCAGCTAATGCCCTCGGTAATTGAAAAAACACAGCAAAACCTCCACTCTACTGAGTACTTTGCCTTGGTTTTTATTCCCAAGGCCAGTGGTTAAGTGGAGATTATCTGCCTTAGTGAATGAACACGTATCTGTGATTTACAAGTGGTAGCTGGCTCAGCAAATACATTCACGTGTGATAATTACTGCACTCAAGGCAGCAACTTCCACGTATGTAAAAAATAATAATTGAAAAAATAAATAAACCAAACCAAACAACAACATACCCTAAGCTAGAGGAAACCAAAAAATCTTGAAAACGAGATTTGTGCTTTTCCTCCCTACTTCCGCCTCAGCTCCAGGGTGACCTTTTCTTGGAAAGACTCTGCACTAGCTGTTCTCTCTTTGCCCCCAGCCAGATACCCTCCCGCCCCGTCCTCTGCTCCGTGCTCTTCCCCAGAAGGATGAGCTCTGCAGAGCGCATGGCCCTCGCAGGACTTCCAGTTGGGTTCAGCTGACGGAGGAGGCTGGCAGGAGACTGGAGGGCAGGTAGGAGGAGCGAGGGACTGGGGTACTTCTTCCTTCCTCCCTCCAGACTTTGGGGCCAGGTCTCTAAATGTAACCAGGTCCACACCTCTGCCTCTCGTTTGTTCCAGCAGCACTGTCTCGTCCCTTAGCCCCGGGAGAGGCAATGGCTTCCCGGTGCCGCAACAACACCCCTTGTTGGTTCCTTAAGCTTCCCACACCTCTATACCTGGTTCCTTCACCAAACTCTCTTCGCCGGAACCATCTGGCATGAATTCTGTTTCCTGCTGGGACCCAGACAGATATAGATTCACTTCACCACTCAAGATAAATATTAATAAATCAGCTACCCTCTGATGCCCTTCTACATGCTTCTCTGGTGACGTTTATCACCTCCATGGTAAGGTAATCGTTATATCTCTGTTGGTCTCCCCATTAGATGACGGGCTCATTGAGGCCTCAGGCTGCTGTATTTACCTCTCACCCCTGGTGCTAGCCCATTATCCGGCCTAGAGCACACAGTTCATCAATACTGCTCGAATGCACATGGAATTGTAACTTAAACAAGGTCTAAATGCTCTTCTGATACAACATACACTTTACTTTTCCCTTTAGTCTACGTATTCATTGAGCACCTGCTACGATAGTGTGTGATACGTGTTTTGACTGGGGAGGGAAGGGTGCTTTGTAGTCATCCAGCAAAAAACCAGTCCAACTCTGGGAGTGGGCAGTCAGAGGTGGTCTAAGCCAGGGTTGGCATCTCCAATGCCTAAGGTGGAGCTGAGTGCCCTGGAGAGAGCATGCCCTGTCTACAGTGGGCTGCTGAGCCTCAATTTGAGCAAATGGAGTCCTGTGGCCATGTGGGGCCAGTGTCTGTTCCCAATTTTCAAGGAAGTCAAAAACACTGAATTTTTATTTTTAAATATCCAGAACTAATCCAAATATAGAAAAACAGAAGGAACCAAATGTAATATGTCAAGAGACCAGAGGCTGCCAGCTTCCCAGTCCTGGCCTAAGCTATTGGCCTAAAGGCTGAACAAGAGTTAACCAGGTAGAGGTCAGTGAATGTGTGTGTGCACACGCACGTGCTCTGGGACTGGGGACAGGTCTGCTGTGGAAAGAGCTCCGGGTAAAAAGAACAGCATGAGCAGACACCCCAGAGTCAGAGTCTGGCAGGCTGAGAAGAGAAATTGAGCGTGGGGAATGGAATGTGAGGGAGCCGTGGCAACAGTGGGGGCTAGATAGGCCAGCTAGATAGGGGGAGGGGGTTGTCGGGCCAGTGTGGGGGGCACTGCTGACTGCCCCACCACCAGCCCCACTTCCTGCTGCCTGGAATCTCTAAGTTGTTTAGCGACCAGGCAGCAAGTCACTGAGAGGAGGGAAGGCCCCTCCCCACTCCAGGGGCTAAGCCAATCTGGTAACCCCATTTCCCTTCCCAGGGATTGGTTTAGCACTGGCAAGAATGCGATCCTGCACCGGCCAAGAAGACAGTGAGAGAAGAGCGCTTTCTACAAAGGGTTTCCTGCTGATTAAAAGAGTCCCCTAGGAACAAATACTGCCCATCCCCCCTTTTTTCCCCTGTGGATATATCCTGGCTGCCATCTTGGGATCAAAAGAAAAACTAACCTCAGAAGACAAATCACTATCTGGAAAGACAGACAGCCTGATTAACCAGTTCTAAAGCTTTCTCTTCCTGGGACCTCTTGTTACGTGAGGTATTAAATTGTGTTATTGTTGACCCACAGCCCCCCCACTGCACAGTGACCAGGCAGCACTGGGGCCAAGGAAGAGGACCCACCTCCAGCAAGACCTGCTGGGAGGACACATTGACCCAAAGCTGGGTCACCACGTTCATACTGGTATACCAGAAAGGGTGTGAGGAGGGAGAAGAGACAGGGAGAAAAGCAGGGAGTCGGGGGAGGAAGGAAAGAAGGAAGGAAGGAATGAAGGAACGAAGGAAGGCAGGTAGGCAGGCAGGCAGGCTAGTCAAGAAGAATTGACTTAACTTAGTAAAGGGAAACTTGCTAAGAATCCTATACAAGGGGCAAAACGTCCCTAAATGGCTCAGGAGAAAATAACCAAAGGTCAGGTGACCCCTTTTCCATGACCAATGGATCTCTTTAAGTAAGTAAGAAGGATCAACATTTAGCCAGAAAGCAAAACAAAGGGTTGTTTTCTTTATCTACATACAAGCCTCTGAATTCCTGCAGCTTCCAGGAGGGATTGCAGCCAGCTAATAAACAAGACCTTTTGAGCACTTTATTATAACTCCAGACTCAGAGACAAAGGTGAGAATTATGCATGGTGGAGTAATGATTGTGCAATGAGTGCCCTTGGCCAAGGGTGGAAAATGGGACAGGTGGTAGATTAGGACCAGGCTGGGGGCATAGGGACAGCAAACAGACCCCCAGTAGGCTCCTACCTGAGTGCCTTTGCACCTGCTGTTTCCTCTGCCTGGAAGACTTTGTTCCTGGCCATTTGCAGGGCTGGTTTCCTCACTTCTGTACTAAAATATCACCTCCTCAGAAGGCTTTCTTTCACTGTCATTAGAAAAATAATTCCCTGAGGACTTCATCACCTAACTCTGTTTTAATTTTCCCTCATTACATTATTTTCCCTGATACTAAATTATACACCTATTTGCCTCTCTTCTATGAGGATATGTACTTTGTTATGTTTTATACTTTGTCCTTAGGACCTAGAAGAGGTACCTGGAACATATGTTCAACAAACACTTGCTGAGCAATCTTGCTTGCTAACTCACATCAGTAGGTAGTGGCCACTTGGAGGGCTGCTTTGAGAAAGGTTTGGAGAATCAGAGTGTGACAATCAGTGACTGATACCTGCTTAGCCATGGGGGGCAGAGCTGCAGGGCAGGCCAGCAACACTGCTGCCTATAGAGGGGTTGAAAATGCTGCTCAGTTGGGACTTAACCAACATACTAGCCAATAAGTTAGCACTATGGGTGTATGGATGGGAGAAGTATTATAACGTGGCAGGGGAAGAGATTTCTTTTGGCAAGGTACACAGGTTATGGGAGAAGGGGGCTGTTGTGGGAAGAAGCATGGAACTAGGAGGCTGCTGCGGGAAGCAGGCCAGGTCTGGGATGCAAAGAGAGCGCTCCAAGGAGGCTGCGCTGGGAGGTGGGGCTTGTTTGAGATACTGCCAAGGGCTGAGGGAAGGCAGAGTGAGAGGAGCAGGGACCACTCTGTCCACTGCCACCACCCCACCACCCCCATCTCCCCACCCCCCCGAGTCCCAGACATCCTCCCTACCACCTGCCCTGTTCAGATAAGAGCTGAGAAGAGTTCGTGAGAGAGAAGTAAACAGGGGATAAATGAGCCCACAAGTTGATATGTCATTAGGCAATATCCTTTAAACACTCCTTAAATTTGGACCTGAGCCACACCATAATTTCTCTTGGTCCACGAAGCAAAACTTGACAGAAAGGAAACCTCCGTCCCATGTTCAGATTGGAGAGTCTGCCAGGCCAAGCAATGCCAAGATTCTTCTCCATCATATTTGTAATCATAAGCTAATTGTGAGCTCTTAAGCATTTGTCCTCAGTGCCATGCCAGGGCCCAGCACAATAGTGCTGGCTCGTGCTTGCGCGCTCTCTCTCTCTCTCTCTGTCTCTCCCTCTCTCCCTGAGGCAAATAAATGAACATCACTGAGCATCTTGGATCTGCATCACCCAATTTCTGGGATAGAACACAGAATTGATGGGCACATCTTTATTTCTCCCTACAATATGTATTCTTGTGTAATAATCTCCCTCCCATTTCCTAGAGTCTCTTTCAGCCAAATGATGACAAACATAATATAAACACCACTTGCAGAAGAGATGGTCTTTTATTAGTTCTTAGAAAGGGCTTAATTTCCTTCCAGGCTCGTCTTTGTAACCGGGAACCAGCTGATGGTTGGGAGTGAAGCAAATAGATTAGAACAGTAAACACCAGGTTTTGGAAATATGATTATGCTTATAATGGTAAAATAATTATAAGCAGGGACCTCAAAGCAGACTTGAGTTTACCCCCAGGAAGAATTGTACTGTTACGGTTTTGTGATGGATTAAGATTGGGGTTTTAAACTCTTTAATTGTACCTCTTTAGAAGTAGTGCCACTTAATGTCTAGAGATAGGGAGAAAATAATACTTAGTTTCATATTTACAATATTTCTTCTTCTGAGGAGCTGTTTGGATTTCAGACCTGATTTCTCATGCAGAGGAGATATGGAAATGTCAGGAAATTATGCAGAGTTCCATTTTAGCGATCACCACTGGGGATGATTTAGTCTGCTAGAACAACTGGAGTTTCTGGTTCTGGTACATAGATTCTTTTTATGCAAATAGAATTTTACACAAATGACTCCGAATCCCAGGTTATTCATTTCTCGATTGTTTATCGTTCACTTTTAAGCAAGAATTGAGTTCGAAAGCATCCCTATCGTTCACTTTTAAGCAAGAATTGAGTTCGAAAGCATCCCTGTTACAGGCCATACATACAATTCATGCACCCGTATACTACCTTTCTAACAGGGTGACTTTGTTGATGCCACTTGAAATTAGCAGCCATTAGAGCTTATTTCTGCAAATCTACATGCCTCAGCCCAGATATTGCAGATCATTAGGAAGCGCAAATGGAGGCTTAGGAAATGAGCAGCCGCCAGCACTTGTCACTTCACTTTCACTATTGCCTAGTCAGATAAAATGGAAGGAGCCAGCAAGTGGGGCTTTTCTCCCACCCAGGACGATTGAACTGTTGCATAAAATGAGATAGCACACGGGGCTGAGGCGGTACGAGCTCGCCAGAGATTCTGGCATTAATGTGCATCTCCCAAGTCACTCAAGTGAAGGAAAAGATTCCAGCGGATGGCAGGAGGCCAAGTGACAAAGAAAGCCAAGGGCACAATGGGAAAGACGCTTGGAGACTGCACTGTGGAGAGGTGAGAGACGCAGACAATGGCCCAATTACTACGAAAAATATCAAAGGCGCTGGCTGTGCACCAGGCACTGAATTTTGAGTGACTTGCAGAATGGAAAGGCTACTCCAATATGCATTGTCTGACGGCTGCAAGGTGGTGCACGCAGGCATCTGGGCCTTTACGATATGTCCTTGCCAGATGAGGTCCTCTTTTAGGCCTGCCCGGGTGAGAGCCATGTTGCAGGGGGAGTTCCTGCAGGGTCAGAGAGGTTGGACTGCCTGGCAAGAAGAGTCCCTGCAGCCCAGAAGGTTTCCGCCATCCCTAGAGGACGTTCCCTTACATAGGGGACCTCTCCCTCCACCATGCTGGGCCTACGCTCCCCCACCTGCAGCAGCTAAAGAGCCTGGGGATCTCCCTGCCCACTTCCCTCCACTAAACAACAAAGCAAAATCATCCCAGGATGCCTGGGAAGAAAGCCACCACTTAATGAAAAACAAATGAAGGCCATTATACTTAAACTACAGTATTAGCTGATGCCAGTGACAAAATGTGGGATTGCCCTTGGTGATGTTTTGTTGCCAAAACAAGGTAAACTGGTGAGAGTCCATAGAGGTAAATTTGTTCCTTTGGAATAGAATGCCTTTTAGGATGACCAACCATGCTGGTCTGCCTGAACGTTCCCAGTGTTAGCACTAAAAATCCCAAGTGAAACTTTCAGTCTTGGACAAACTGGAACGGTGGGTCACCCTACTTTTAGCTAAAATCAGGGTAGCTGGTTTAGGGTAGAGGTAGATAAATGATTACTTTTTTTTCAGACCTAGGTAATAAAAAAATCTAACAAAGGATTCACTCCCTTAGCTTTAGCTACAGAAATAAAAGTATTAAAAAAAATCCCACGTGAACCAGCTTAGCAGGCAGACCCCAAAGACTCCAGAGCCCAGTTACCTGGACCCCTGGCTCCACCACCTGCTGGCTGTGTGACCTTTGGCAGGTTACCACTCAAGCCCTCTGTGCCTCAGTTCCTTTATCCGTAAAGTGGGGATACTAATAGAACACAGCTCAGAGGGTTATTATCAGAGTTAAATGAGCTCACAGGTGTAGGGAGCTCAGAACAGCACCTGGCACATAGTAAGTGCTTAATGCAGCTTAGTTCCCATCAGCATTATCATGATTATTGTTATCTCTCTTCTCCTGAACCCCAAATTACCACCAGGTATAGCAAGGGTTAAAATAAATGTAGAAATTAAGCTTCATGTGATTACTTAACTGTTGTGATTCCTGTGTCATTAAATGCCATCTTCTTTAAGACCTAAGAATGTGATTTTTTTTCTTCTTGACTCTGCCCTGGCCTAGACCCTGTCTTTATCCCTGGTTGCCCCTGACTCGTCCTGCTCAGAGAGAGGTGCCCATTAGCTTCCTAACAGCACCTCTGTCAAAGTTTTCTTAACCCATAGTTCAAAATCTTTAGCCCTTGCTGTCTTCTTTCTCTACCCTGGGGCTCTCGCTGCCCCCAACACACAGACACACACACGCACGCACACACACACTGTTGTGCACCACATTCCTAGTGCTCCGTGGACTCCAGCTCGCTCCCAGAAGAGTGTGCCAGAATGTTTTCACCATTTCCACATGGATTCAAAGTTGGGCGTTTTCCTAATGAAGAAAAAAAAAAAAGACACATAAAAAATATTCAGGCCGGGTGCAGTGGCTCACGCCTGCAATCCTAGCACTCTGGGAGGCCGAGGCGGGAGGATTGCTTGAGCTCAGGAGTTTGAGACCAGCCTGAGCAAGAGTGAGACCCCATCTCTACTAAAAATAGACAAATTAGCTGGGTGTGGTGGTGTGGACCTGTAGTCCCAGCTACTCAGGAGGCTAAGGCAGGAGGATGGTTTAAGCCTAGGAGTTTCAGGTTGCTGTGAGCTGCAATGACACCACTGTACTTTAGCCAGGGGGACAGAG
>RJWJ010041831.1:0-13324 GCA_004363605.1 Indri indri | reverse complement strand
TGAAATATTTTATACATTACTGATTAGAAATGGTTAGGATAAACGCAAATCTATTTCCTTCCATGGAAAACTAATTGTTAAATATGCTAGCTTTCAGCTTTATAAATTCCTTGTTTTCAAAATGTACAAAATTTGTGTTTTTAAAAAACCTTTTTTTTGCCCACATATATTTGTCCTTCTAGAAATGTTTAAATGATAGTTTTACTTTGCTTATTCAGGGCCAAAATCAATTATTTGGCTGGTATCATTGCCTCCTTAATAACAGGGCCTGATTTTGTTTCTATTCCTCCAGCCTTGCCTTGACTTTGGAAGCTTTATCATGTACATCACTTTAATCCCATTCCCTTGCCAGTAACTGGTTTAGAAAGGGCATAGGATGTCATCCTGGCCAATGGGGATTGAGGGTTTATGAGAAGGGTTCCTTGCTCTTACAGAAAAAAGAGAATAACTTACCCCCAGGACTTATTTTTATGGGAAATAAACTTTCCCTATTGTTTTATTTTCTAAGCCATTTTGAACTACGTTTTCTGTTACTCACAGTAAAAAGCATCTTAACTGACACAAGTTGATTCATTCAATCCAGCTAAAAAATTTAGTAAACTTAGTTAAAAATTTAGTTTAAAAAAAGACTAGTAACTAATTTTATTTTGGTTTTCTTTGGAGGCTTTCTTTGGTATCCAGCGTTTACCATAGTTGGAGAATTAAAATATAGTATTTCATTTCATAATAAAGTAACAATTAAGATTTAGAGAAGAAATGAAAACCTCCTTCGGCTTGGGTTCTTAACCTAAAATCTATGTTTTAGATGAGTACTTATTGGCTGCCTGGGAGAAAAGTTTATAACTTTCATCAGATTCTCGAAGGGCTCTGGAACCCAAAATGTGAACAACTGCTTTAGAATAAGAAAGGAGGAACTAAAACTACAGTGGTCAAATCAAAATCCGTTAATGAGTTAAGTAAGCCAATTTATGATGAATAAAGTGGTTTTGTCCATAAGGCTGACAACAGTAATAAATTAATCTGAAATCAGAGGATACTTTAAAATCCTAGATCTTTTACAACTTTAAATGATTTCATTCATTTATAACTAACAGGTAACCCCCAAATCACCAAATACATTTCTCTAATTTGCCTCAGAGATAGGCCCCTAATGGCACTAATACTTGATAAACATTTTGGCTCCCCAAACATTCTGGCATAACCAATTCTGGAAGGGAGGGAGAAAGAGAAGGAGAAAAAAAGGAAAAAGAAAGCAAGATTAAAAAAATTTCAGTAGAATTAATGAGAGGAATGCCTGTTTTTGATAAGATACCAAAGAGGTAATATCCTTCCTCTTATTATAAAAACAACTAATTTCAGACAATGTACAAATACATCATATTACAAACATTAGAAACAAAGAGAGCAGCTGGTGACAGACCAACATTCAGTAGATATGACTACAAAACTTGTGTGCACGAGCCACTTGCAACTGATTTCAGTTCAACTCCATCATGAAACCAGAACAAAAACAAACCAAAAATCATTTAAAATGAACTCAAAAAATGCAAATGAAAAATCAGATACTCAAAATCACTCTAATTATTGTCTCTCTGCCAAGTCTTTCTTTTCTGTTGTACAACTTACCCTGACAATCAGGATCCACTTAATTAGAGAGAGACCAAATCCTGAAATGGCTCCATACCTTCCCGCAGCTGAGGTGGTCAGGCAAAAAGACAGGAAAAACCCAATCCAGTTAAAGAGGAATGCCACTGTAACACAGAGGGAGGAAGAGGGATGTCAGACATGTCCATCACCCAAGAAACGAGAGTGTGTGCCCTTTACACCTGCCTTCGCTTAAATGACGTTCCCCAGGATAAAAGACCGTCTGCCCTCTACAACCTTCACCTGGATTCCCCAAAAACACCATCCTTCTGTCTTTCCCCAAAAGCAAACAAGAAAACATCCTCTCTGAATATCAGTTTAATACTATTGTGTCTACTGCTGTTCACTTTCAAAAATGCCTTAACATTTACCAAACTGTATACTTATGACCCGTGCTCCATACTGTGTTATATACTTCAATAAATAAATGCCTTTAACATTAAATTAGTGCCCCCAAATAATCTAAGTTATTCAGCCTCCTGTTCTATAAATTTTGACAGCTTACATAACATCACCTCTAAGAGCACTGAATTTTATCATTTTAATACAGTGAATGAAAGATGTGGTTGCTCACTTCTAAGTGATGCACATGAAAAAATAAATGCAAAATAAATAACATCAAGGGGGGGAAATCAGGCTGACTTTGATCTATCAGAAAATAGAAGCTTGCAGAACAAAATTCATCAGACAAAGGTACTAAATCACTATTCTATGGGTTAGGCATGAGTAGGATTGCGAAGGGCGGCAGAGACCTGGAAGATGAGGCTTAGCTTATGTAAAAATGCAGCATCCCCATAAAGGCTTTGATTATATTTTCCACAGATATTCATGGAAATAGAAGAAGAGAAGGAACATTAAGATAAAAGTACACTAAGCTGAAAACATCCCAGTAAAGGCATCAAATAATGTATTAATATATTAGCTCAACCAGTTATTTTAATGTAGTCATATCCACCATAATCCAAAGCACCCTGGTTTGTGGGAAGTGGCTCTGCCATGCGTTTACACTTACTGAAAAAAGTTAACATGAAAATCCCATCGTTTCCTATCCTCAGCTGGTCAGCATCATCAAAATCATCCCGACCCACAAAATCCTCATCCTAAATGAAAAGAAAAAGAATTATTTCTAGGCAAAGCGAAGACATAAGAAAAATAAAGAAAGGAGCAAACAAGTATCAAGAAGAAAATTTATTGCTTTGGCTCAATTCAAAACTATGAGAATTAAAGGCTCAGTAAGTGTTAAAAATTTCATTTTGCATTGTAAGTAAAATATATAATTAGAGAAGAAACACATCTTCCTTCTATCGCCATAGTTTTCTTCTTCTTCTTCTTTTTTTTTTTTTTTTTTGTGAGATGGAGTCTTGCTCTGTCACCTGGGCTACAGTGCCATGGCATCAGCCTAGCTCACAGCAACCTCAATCTCCTGACCTCAAGCGATCCTCCTGTCTCAGCCTCCCTCCCAGAGTGCTAGGATTACAGGGGTAAGCCACCATGCCGGCCTTATCGTCATAGTTTTCTAAATGAAATTTTCATTTTATAACTCAAATTCTTTAACAATACACTTCAAAAATTAAAAAAGTTCACAAAGAACTATTTACTATTCCTTTTTAAAAATATACATCAAGAAAAGAAAAGATAAAATTTACTTACACAGTTGTCTTAAATTCTAGATTATCAGTAATCCAGGGCCTGTTTTAGGGTTTAGAATATTAGTAATCCAGGGCCTATTAAGGAGATAAAATCGACCAGCTGAAGTGCTTTATGAGACTGACACGGGGGAAAAGGACAGCATGATCACACATGAAGAGTCTACAGAGCTGCCCACCACTCGACTCCACGCATTTCTTTGTATTGGTATACGGGTCTGAAACTATCCCATGTCTAACCGTATCGGCAGGGAGGATGTCTTCCATCCTGACTTGAAAACATAATATTGCAGGTCTAGAAGGATCTTGACCAACACTAACGTATGTGGGCCCTTCTTTTCAACTGATGTAGGTTATGTGTCGAGATATTAAAAAATAAAGGAATATACAGTAAAAAATATAAAAGTGATAGACTTCAATGAAGGCTCCTCAAATGAAAAGAAAACATTTTAGGGACAATCAAAACCTGTCCTACACAGAAAGGGGCTGTGATCCTACCAAACTGTTAACAGTGGTTCCCCTGGGGAGTGAGAACTAGAGAAAGGGGCATTATGCAAAACTTCTTACCTATTCACCTTGTATTAAAAGTGCTCTATACACATCTGCTGAATATTAGAGCCCTTTAAAAGGTTCCTAAATACATACACTTAACAAATAAAAGTATTCTGAAAAGTTCTGTGATTAATCAGAGCTAATTTCCATACTAGTCTATTTACCATATATTCCAACGGGTCTGCAGAATACAGTAAAACCTAAAGGAATATTTGGGTTTGACCTTACTTCTGCTACTTATCAGCCATATGACTGGGCAAATTAAAATTACTTAATCTCTCAGGGCCTCAATTTTTGAATCTGTAAAATGGACATAATACAATCTCTACTTTGTGAAGTTATTGCGAGGACTGGAAACAATATATAAAACATAAAAGCATCAAGCACAGGACCATGTATATCATTTGCTTCTAATATATAGCAGTTATGACTGTTTTAGCCTCAGACAGTAAAGCTCTATGAGGGTTCTTTAGTCTCTTCCTCGCACCTACAAGAACTGAATGCATATCACCAATATAGGATTAGCCTTGAATGAGCTCATAAACTACTTCTGTCAAGCAGTGGTTTTAGGAGCTTCGCTCCTCATAGCAGGTGTGGTCTTACTGCCCTCAAGCCAGGCCAGGGGGGACCTCTGGGACCTACGCCATTGCACTGTCCAGATTGGGCTTCTTTCTTCTTTTTTTGAGAGTCTTACTCCGACACCCTGGTTAGAGTGCAGTGGCAGCACCCTAGCTCACTACACCCTCAAATTCCTGGGCTCAAGCCATCCTGCTGCCTCAGTCTCTGAAGTAGCTGGTACTACAGGTACATGCCACCACCCCCAGCTAATTTTTTTCTATTTAGTAGAGGTAGGGTCTCACTCTTGCTCAGGCTGGTCTCAAGCTCCTGAGTGCAAACAATTCCTCCCACCTCAGCCTCCCAGAGTGCTGTTAATAGTATTACTGGTGTGAGCCACCTCACCCGGCCTGGGCTTCTCTTCTTATTCTTAACATTCACTCCAGTTTCTTGCAGGACTGGAGCTTAGAGCCCTAATGGTCCCCACATTTGTGGGTCTTATCCTGCTTCCATTCACCCAATATCTGGCCCAAGGCCCTACCTGCATCAACCCAAACTTGGATGAATATTTACAAAACCACATTTAGCATTTATAGATCTGACATCAAAAACCAAGGATGCCCAATAATCTCCTCTGGCTTTGGCAGATAACTATAGAAACTAGAAAAAAAAATTAATCTCCACTGGCTTATTCACATCCCACCCCCAAGAATCAACATCAGGCTAGATGGAATCTGAACTCACTTTGCTCCCATAAATGGCATCATCTAGACTGATGGAGGCACAGAGTTCACCTATGGTAAGGTCCCTTTTATGAGTTTCATTCTATGAAGTTGCAGGCACTTATTCTCTCTGCAGACCTCCCTACCAGTTATCCATCTAAGACCAAAATATTAAGTGTGCAGAATCAAGGCAAAGTCAGTGTATTTCCTAAATCAGCTCCTGTTTCAAAATGTTTCAGCCATTCCAGGAGACTTGAGAAAGTAGTGGTAGTAGAGAGATGCAGGAAAAATGAGCTGGCTTGACTAGTGATTCTCTGCTCATTTATTCCACTTTACCTCATCATTTTCGGGAAGCGATGAGCTTATTGTTCCAAAAGAAAATGTACTTTAACTTAAGTGCCATAAAGCAGCCATCAAGTAACATGGCAAATTGTACTTACTCTTCCAGGAACCAAAGGAATAGTAGCTTCAGCCTTGGTTCGCTCAGCTTCATCATAACTGGGCAGTGTTGTGGCCACATTGTAGGACGGGGGCTTTGGAAACCCAGACTCATCCTTGTAGTCAAAATATGCTGCAGAATAAAAAAGCCACAATTATCTGATTATTAGCTGAATTCAAAAAATAAAAGGATTTCCACTAACTCTGGCAAACAAAACCCAGCCATTCCCAAGAGTACATACATAATGAGTGAACCAAAAGATATTTATAGATGAATGTAAGAGACTGGGGTGATTTTTAAATTTATCCACTTCTCAATTATTTAAAATTCAGACTCACTTTGTACCCTCACTTCCAACTGCTCTTGAACCTCTTTTTTAACCATCATGTCAAAGCGTAGAGTGTTTTCAGGGTCAGAATCACCTTGCCTGTTACCTACCTGCACTCTCTGCAGAGATGCTGCTGTAAGGTGGAGGAGCATCACCTGCAGCCTGTTCAGGTTCTCCAGACTCTTCTTCATTCTGCAACTAAATAAAAATGTCATATTTTAGGGCCAGGAACTGTGGTTTATGCCTGTAATCCCAGCACTTTGGGAGGCCAAGGAGGGAGGATTACTTGAGGCCAGGAGTTCGAGACCAGCCTGAGCAAAATAGTGACACCATCTCTAAAAAAATAGAAAAAATGAGCCAGGCGTAGTGGCGCCTGCCTGTAATCCCAGCTACTTGGGAGGCTGAGGCAGGAGGATCGCTTGAGTCTAGGAGTTTAAGGTTACAGTGAGCTATGATGACACCACTGCACTCCAGCCCCAGAAACAGAGTGAGACCCTGTCTCAAAACAAAACAAGAAAATTCATATTTTAATGCAAATATAAAGCCAATTAGAAATATGAGAACCCAAAAGCTGGAATAGCCTTTCTTGAAAACTATTTGGCAATGTGTTCCAAAAGCCTTAAAATGTAAAAATTCTTAAAAATAAAAAATGTATTCTATTCCTAGGAAGTTATTCTATGGAAATAATCGAAGAGGCAAAAAAGGTACATTTAAGGACTACTGTAGCAAAAATTAGAAACGACCTCAATTACAATCAGAGAAGACTTAATAAAGATAATTTGGTGACCTGGATAAATATTCATGGTATACTGTTACACGCAAAAAGCTAAATTTGCCAAGCAGCATGCATCACATAATTTTGTTTTTAAAAAGACAGATATCTAATGGAAAGAAGGTCTAGAATGATAGATATCTATAATTCAACACAGTTATCTCTAGGTAATGGGAGCATAGGGGAATTCTTCCTTTCTGTTGTTGATATGCATGTTCTAATTTTTTGTAATGAGCATTTATCACTTGCATACTTTTTTAAAGTTAGAAAAATAGTTAAAGACAAATCATAGGCAAACCATGTTACCATTATATTTTGTGTACAGAAATTAAATCTTAAATAATGAGACATTCATGAAAACATAAAATTCTATTTAATTCTATGTATGTATAACCTCTGTCAACACATCTCCGTCTTTCCTATCTCAGCAACTTTCTCACTGGCCCAATCTTCAGTTGTTTTAAATAATTCACACTGAAAGTGTATCTGCCTGCTATTTACAGTTTGTATAGTCTACAAGTCAACAAGTCATCTTCATAGAAAAAAGACATTTCAATTTATTTTTCCAGTGTGACAATTCCAGTCTACATTAACTCAAAAGATTAGTTGGCTGAGACGGGGAGTCAATTTGGAAAGTAATAACAACAGAGTATTTATTTTTTGAAAGACAGAAGGAAAAACAACAAGAATATTTAGTGATGTAACTGACTTGAGGGACTGGTCCTGACTTCAGTACTATCATGATATATAGAACCAGCTGAGGTATTGTATAATAAAACACACACAACTTCTAAATCATACTGCTACAAAGAACTCTATCTTGAGTTGAGACAGAAAAACAGAAAGCCTGAGGTGTCATAAAGCCGAGCTCCCTAATCCATTAAATTTTAACTGACAATCTCAATCTCCTCTCCCTAGGCTATTCAAAACCAGATGCCAACAAACTTTTCTGATTAATATTGCATAGCATTCAATTTCAAATGAATTCTTATGTCAGATTCTCATCAGCATCTACCATCTGGGCATATTTTTGGGGGCCCTAGTAATCTAATGTTAAACTTAAGACACTCCCAAAATAATTGTATCATAACCTAAAATAATTTTTTCTTTATACAAAGATATATGGGCAAAATAGCTCTAGTAAAGTCAAATGTTCCTGGAACACCCAATTAATGAATTATGTAAAGAGAGTTTCTAGGACAATGGTTCACCTGCAAGATCTTTTTTCTTAAAGATCTTTAAGGATCTCACTCTGTCACTCAGGCTGGAGTGCAGTGGCTTGAGAATGTTGCCTTAATATGCTGTATAGCCAGTTACGTCCTTCATTTAGACCTAGCTTGGTATTTCTAACCTGTGTTATATTTCCTGAGCTTGGTCAAAGTAATCATATTACCTCTGCATAATGTAGGTTTCAGAAAGGAAGCATGGCAATTCTAAGAAATACAGAAGTCCAAAGAATAAAGAGGTAAAAAGGTCTCATAGGCCAGTATCTACAAGACAGGCTACCCGGTCTCCTGGCAACCTGGAAATGTTAAATTCAAGCATTTAATATAACAGATACAGTAACAGATAACAGAGCAAAGAAATTCCAACCTCAGAAACCTCAATTTTCTCTTTGGTGAGGAAAAAAAAGAAACATTTCCAGGTGAAGATTTTTGCTCCATCAAAATTCACTACTTTAGTGGTTAATTAATACCTGCACTTTGGGAGGCTGAGGCTGGGGGATGGCTTGAGGCCAAGAGTTCAAGACTAGCCTGGGCAACACAGCGAGACCTCATTCATTCATTCATTCATAAATAAATAAATATTAGCCAGGCATGGTGGCATGTGCCTGTAGTCCCAGCTACTTGGGAGGCTGAGATGGGAGGATGGCTTGACCCCAGGAATTTGAGGCTGCAGTTAGCTATGATTGAGCCATTGCATTCCAGCTTGGGTGACAGAGTGAAACACTGTCTCTAAAAATAAATAAAATTCACTACTTTAGAATCATGTCAAAAACAACAATTAAAAACACTCATTAAACCTGTGGGATAATCCTAAAACGTCACTGTACAGCCCTCCTACTCTGGCTTGTTTCTATAATGCTGGTGATAAGATTAAGCTCCATCAAGAAAGCTATTTAAAATAAAACACTACGATGTGGGGGGAAAGAGGCACTCATCCTCAAAAAGTGGTATTTAGTGACCACTGTCTACGAAAATACCAACTTGCTGAACAACTGAATCCTTAAACATAAATCTTTTTACACTTTGGGGACAACAAGTCAGACATTCACTAGCAAGGTCGGGGGGGGCGGTGTAGAACTTGCTCTAGAACTAAAGTGAATAATAAAACTGGTTGCTTGGTTCCAAAACGTATTTTTTTTTTTTAAACAGAGTCTCAAAACCTCAAATTCTTGGGCTCAAGCAATCCTCCTGCCTCAGCCTCTGAGTAGCTTGGACTACAGGTGTGCGCCACCACGCCCAGCTAAGTTTTCTATTTTTAGTAGAGATAGGGTCTTGCTTGGCTCTTGCTCAGGCTGGTCTTGGAACTCCTGAGCTCAAACAATCCTCCCACCTCGACCTCCCAGAGTGCTAGGATTACAGGCGTGAGCCACCGGCCAGGCCCCAAAATGTATTTTTAAGATTCCCCCTTTCCGTCCCTGGGAACGTTCTTGTGCAGCCTCTTTGCCATGTCCCTGGAGCTCAGCGATCTTCAGGTTCTTTCCTAACCCTCTCTCAGAGAATAGGTGTCACTGTCACTTTGGGGTTAGAGTTGGAAAGATGCCCAGTCTCTTCCATCGACCGGGTCAGTGGAGCCCAAGTCCAACCTAACTGTCACAGAATCTGGGTTGTCGGGGATACGCCGAGAGACAGGTCTGAAAAGTGACGGGAACCTTTGCTCTCTCAGCACACAGTGCTGTTGGCTGGGGGCCCGAAGGGAGCTCTCCGTTGTTTGACTGTGTGACTGTGACAGACAATAAATAGCTGGCAGGGACTGGATTCTTTTCTGTCACATAATTGCTGTTAAAATTCTGATCAATTTTACTTACTTACAAATATGGTTTAAATGGCATTTTTTCCAACTAGAACTATACGATTACCTACACATGCCATATATTAATAAAATACTGAGTTTAATACAGAACTAGCTATAACTACTTATGTCTCCGTCACTGAGATAGGAATAATCCAATCATCTGGAAATTCGGGTGGCCTTTCACTTTACCACACCCCAGACGGTGCCCTTAACTTTCCTTCTTGATTACCCCTTGCCTTCCGTGCTCCCCTCTATACTTTGAGCAGACTGCAATTGCTCCCCAGAAGACCCCCAAACTCTCCCATGTTCCTACTTCAGATGTATCACAATCTGCCATGGCGCCTCTTGGCCTCGACCATCCCCGATTTTTAAAAATATTTATCCTACAAATAGGTGCTTCTAAGGTTTTGTTCTCAAGCCTATAAAATACAGCACATTTAAAATACAGGGTTTTTCCCCTTCTTATTACCCTCCTCTGTATTGAAGTACTGTTGCTGTTAGAAATGAATATATGACATTTTTTAACAACCTCCAATACAGAAATCACCTACAGTTCTAATATAGAACATTAGTTCACATAAAGTACATTAGTTCTAACAGAAGCAAACTTGAATTTAACAAGTTTAAACATGTTACACCCCACAAGTTTAATTCTTATTTGAGTTTCCACCCCAGCAAGATTTCTTCATCACCGCCCTCCCCTAAGGAGTTCTAAAGATGATCTCCAATCTACAAATGAGCTGTTTATAAGCAATAACAGAGCCAGGACTAGGATTAGGGCTAAGGGCCCAAATTTGTATTGTACCAAATGGCAAGATGTAAAGGAACTTAAAATTCATTCTTGGATTCTCTATATTTACTAAGAATGGGAAGACAACAAAAAACCCTACTAAACAAAGCCCATAAATCCTTATATATGAGAAGAGGTATCGACATATAGCTCATAATTGATACAAATAAAAATGTGAAAAATAATGAACTATCTAATAAATCTATAAAGTTGCAAGTATTTGTACCACTCAATATTTTTGGTTGGGTCCTACTTAAACAGCAACAAAATTCTTGTAAGTTTTAAGTCCCTTCTTTAAGTTATCAACAATAAATCTCAGAAAATCCTGAGCTGGTGACTCATCTCCAGCTTTAAATGTGATTTACCACTTCTAATCTTAGCATTAATTTCTAAAACTTTTACCTTAAAATGCAATTTTTTAAACCACTCATTACCAACCCACTACTACTTCTACATACTCTTTAAGTCCTACCAAACGAGACAGTATAATCACAGATAGCAAACAAGCACATTTCTTCAGGTAAACAACTGAGTATGCTGCTTTACTCTGTTATTCAGAAACAGCCAGAAAGTTTGTGGAGAACTGTAAATTTTAAATTTCATATAGTGTAACTGGTAAATTGTGTATTCTAACATCGCCAAATTCTTTACATTCAAGAACAGCTCTATATTAAGCTGCTATTAATTAGGGGATAATGTTTTAAATAATTCTCACAAGAGAGACTAAACAATAAAAAGGCAACCCAATTTAAAAATGAGCAAATGATTTGAATAGACATTTCTCCAAAGAAGGTATGGCCAGAAGACAAGAAATGCTCAACATCATTAAGTCATCAGGGAAATGCAAATCAGAACCACAAGATACCACTTCATGCCTACTAGAATGGTTAGACTCAAAAAGACAAACAATAAACAGTGTTGTTGAGTATGCGGTGAAATTAGAACTGTAATACGCTGCTGATGAGAATGTAAAATGGTGCAGCCACTCTGGAAAACAGTTTGCCAGTTCCTCAAGGAAGTTAAACACAGAATTATAGTAAGATTCAGCAATTCCTCTCCGAGGCATATACCCAAGAGAACTGAAAAACTTGTACATGAATGTTGACAGCAGCATTATTCATAATAGACAAACTATTCATCGACTTACAAATGGCAAAACAAAATGTAGTATACTGATATAATGGAATATTATTCAGCCAGAAAAAAGGATGAAATACTGATACATGCTACAACGTGGGTGAAACTTGGAAAACATCATAGTTAAAGAAGTTAAAGAAACCAGTCACAAAAGACTACACATTGTATACTTCCATTCATATGAATGTCCAGAAAAGGCGAATCCACAGAGAGAGAAAGTAGATGTGTGGTTGCCAAGGGCTGGGGAAGGGGGAAAGAGGTAACGACTGATTGCTGTTCATAGTAAATCCAGGTTTCTAATTTTGGTGTGATTAAAAAAATGTTTTGGAATTAGACAGTAGCAATGGTTGCAACAACCTTGTGAACATAATAAAAATCACTGAATCATATACTTTAAAAGAGCAAATTTTATGATAAGTGAATTTTATCTCAAAAGAGGTATAAGAATATTTTCTATTCTTTTTATTTAACAGACTGGGTCTTGCTATGTTGTTCAGGCTAGCCTTGAACTCCTGGTCTCAAGCAATCCTCCTACCTCAGCCTCCCAAGTCGTTGGGACTACAGGCATGTGCCCAGCTATTTTCTAATTTTGTAAAAGCAAATCTATATAGATTTCACTTAAAAAAAAATAAAAAATTATTCCAAATCGTTATTCTCTTGCTAAATCAATGGCTAAGCCCCTCAAGGAAAAGAAATGGGTCCCAATCCCATCAATATCCCAGGGCTTAACACAGAACCCATATTTGTGAATGGATGAAAATGACAAAAAGAATATACTCAATTACAAACTAATCGCAGTTTTTAAAAAAATCCATTAATATGCCCCTTTCCTGAAGAGAAAAATTAGGGTCAAGAGATCAAAAGGCAGTAGAGATTAAAGGTAGTTACAGATTATTTTAAGAGCTGAGGAAGATCATCATTTTTTTCTACTTCAGGAGTTTAAATATAAGATAACCTAGAAAACTAACCAACCACCAGATTTAGACCCTACCTAACAATGTATCCCACGTCAAAAGGAAAAGACAAATGCAAATCCTAAATACCAAAATGAAAACACAATTAAAAATCAAAATTCACCAAAAGGAAAAGTAATCAGAATGTTTTAAAAAGTCAATCCAATATCAGGTGAAAGGAATACTCTAATACTGCAGTAAATCCCCTTAGAAAGGCCATCTGTTTGTAAAGCTTTCTATGCAAACATTTTTGTGGTTATCACTGTTGACATATATAAATACAACTTGGTTTAGAAGGAGAGAAAATAGCCTATATTTACATTAGTCCTTAGAAATGAGACAGCAAATACTACAAACCACAATAAGCAATTTTGTGGGTTTTCTTCTTATCTTTCCATTTTTCACTTTGGGTCCATGTAACAAGTGAAGGCGTCCAGAGAGAAAAGAGAAAGGCAACATAGTAGCCACTTGTCTCCCGCTTTGACGTTCCGGAGAAAGTGCTAGGAGAAATCGCCACTCATCCAGGAAGGCACTAAATTAGCCAGCCATGGCTATGGTACTAGCATTGTGAGATTTTAGGTGGCACCAGAAAATTGTCATCACCCTGTCAACCCCTAGGATCCATGTCTTACATCCTACATTCAAATATTTCTAGCACTGACGGCTCCACCAAGACACCATCAAGTAAATGCTCCCCAGTGTCTTCTGGCACCCGGCATCAGCAAAATCTACAGCCAAGAGCTTTCCAGGTTAACGGTAAGTCCCAGA
>RJWJ010041830.1:0-12842 GCA_004363605.1 Indri indri | reverse complement strand
GTCCATCCAAACCTATGCTTGAGGAAGTTGGGTTAGTTGCTCTTTATCTGAACTCCCCCTTCTGGAGGTCTTTTAATAATTCTTTAAGGCCTCATTCCTATAAATAAATCCATTATTACATAGTACTCATAGATACTCTGTGATCCTGCTTCTGTGACTGGAGTTTGATTAAAACAGCTATTAGCATCAGAAGTGGTTCCCCAGGAAAGAGAAGCTGAGTAACAGAAATCTGGAATTGGCTTTTTGCTAAAGATGTAATGGATTGTAAGGATGCTAGATCAAGGTGATTGTAATATTGGATCAAGTTAATATTATTGATACAAGTGCACGAACCAGTATCTGACTTCAATGTGTTTGTTCAAGAAGCTGAGAGACCTATAACTATTTACTTGGTTGGCTGCCTAAAACATAGAACCAAATTTAATTTATGCCAAATGAAATAGTAATGCCAGAACTTCCTTGCTATACCACATATCTGTGCTTTTCAATGTGATAGTACCAGATACATGTGGCTATTTAAATTAAAATTATTTAGTATTGATTAAAATTAAATTCATCCATGTGGTGTACTAGCCATATTATAAATATTCAAAACTCAGATGTAACTAGTGGCTACCCTACTAGATAACACAGATATAAAATGACTCCATCATCCCAGGAAGTGTTATTAGACAGTCCTGCTGTAGAGGAAGGTATCCACAAGCATATTGAAATTAAAATCCTGGAGTGGACTTATTACATGACATCTGCTTGCCCAACCCCTAACTTTGTCTCTTAAAGCAGAACAAAGCTTTCATTGAAGCTTTAAAGCATGTATGGTAAATGGAGCACTAGCCTCCTCGAAGAGCTCTGCAATGGCTATTGTCTACAGGCAGGAGTGACAGTGGGAACAGATATCATCAAATGAATTCTTGAAATTAAATGGAGATGGTAGATACTGAATTTGAAGGGAAAGAGGAGCTTACACTTAACTGCCAAAGACAAGTTTCATAACCCTTATTGTCTTTGGCAGCAGAGAACTACAGAGATCTTTGATTCTGGCTAATTTTTTACAGAGTACCTGGGACTGAATTAGATGATTAAGTCTACTAATATTTTACTTGAAATCTTAAGGTCTAGTGAACACAAGTTTTATTTCAATGGCCAGGGTCGACAGATTTCTGGCCCCTCTACCGTTTTCCAGGCTTGAACCAGTTTACATAGTCATAACCCTGGGCCAGAAAGGGAGGATGTGAGGAAGAGTGCAGCCCTGCCAAAAATGTATTCTATAAATCTTCCTTCCAGTCTTTTCCCAATGAATCTTCATCATATATGAATGACTGCGAATTGGTAAAGGACAAATAACCATAGTTTTCAGAGATACCTGGGCATTGACTTTAAGATTAATCCTAAAAATAAAAAGTGCCACTGTGGTCCGATGTCAGTGTAGGGTGTTATGGGAGCCACATGATTAATGGGGTTACCTCAGACCCGTGGCATACTGGGAGCATTGGGACCCCGAACCCATGCTATAGTTATCTTTTCAATTCTTGCATGCATGGTTGAAACAGAGAATCATGGCAATTGGCAGAAACCCTACGTTGTTAACCTGATAGCAAAGCAAGGAATATCATGGTAAAAAAAAAAAAAAAAAAAAAAAAAAAAACCGTGGAAACCTCTAGAGCTGTCTCTTACTACCTCAAAAGCAACACTGCTTTCTTAGAAAGACTGAAGATTAGTTCAACTATCACAAATTTGAATTGTGCAGGATTGGTGATTCCAATCACGTTCAAATTCTACTTGCTTATTTTCCTGTGTCAAAGATAAATGATCTTGGAGGACAGTGGGGTATTGTAAACTTAATCCAGTGGTGACTTCAATTTCAACTGTTGCTGCAGGTGTGATTTCTTTTCTGGCCCAAATGAGCACATCTCCTGGCACCTGATATTCAAGTATCGATCTGGTGACTGTGTTCTTTTCTCTTAGTAAGGATGCCAGAACCAGTTCGCATACAGCTGGCAGATACAGTAATGCAGCTTCATTGTCTCACCTCAGAGTTGTATCGATTATGTCATAATCCAGCCCACAGAGACATTGATATTTTCTTCATTTCCTATATCATGTGTATCCACTAAATTGATTATGTCGCACAGATTGAAGCTGATAAGACAAAAGTAATAACTATCCTAGATACCATGATAAGACATATGTGCACTGAAGTAGAAAATGAATAGAAATTCAATACCCTTCCACATTAATAAAAATTTCTAAAGAAATATATATCTATATACATATATCTTTTTAAAATTTATAAAGAAAAGAGGTTTATTTTGTATATGTATCTTATGTGTAAATATTATGCATATATTATACATTATAGATGCATCTCTTCTAAGGCAAAGGATAATGCAATATTTAGTGAACCTTTTTAAATTTTCTTTTTATTTCAGAATATTATGATGACACAACGGTTTGGTTACATGAATTGCTTTTGTATAGTTTGAGTCAGAATTATAAATATGTCCATCACCCAGATAGTGTACATTGTACCCATTAAGTGTGAATTTTCCCATCCCCTCCTTCTCCCTCCCACCTGTTTGATTTCCTGCTAGATTACCGTATATACATGACTGTTGATCATTTAATTCCAATTTAATAGTGAGTACATGTGGTATTTGTTTTTCCATTCTTGCAATACTTCATTTAGGAGGATAGTCTCCAGTTCCATCCAGGTTATTACAAAGGTATTGGTTCATCATTTTTTTTATGACTAATACTCCATGGTATACTTATACCACATTTTATTCATCCACTTATGTATTTATGGGCACTTGGCTTGATTCCACATCTTTGCAATTGCGAATTGTGCTGCAATAAATATTTAAGTGCAAGTATCTTTTATTTTTAATTTAATTTAATTAATTTATTTTTATTTCAGACTATTACGGGGGTACAAATGTTGGGGTTACATATGTTGCCTTAGCCTGGCCCAAGTCAGAGCTACGAGAGTGTCCAAGACAGTGTGCACCATACCCGTTAGGTGTGAATATAGCCATCCCCTCCTCCCCCTGCCTCCTGCCTGACACCCGATGAATGTTATAAAATGTCTTTTTTTTTCTTTTGGGTAAATACTGAGTAGTGGGATTGCTGAATCAAATGGTGGATCTACTTTTATTAATAGTGTTTTGGTGTATCTCCATACTACTTTCCATAGAGGTTGAACTAGTTTTCAGTCCCACCAATAGTGTGTAAGTGTTCCTTTCTCTTTCACATCCCTCCCAAACACTTTGTGGATATTGTGAGCTGTCTGCACTGCATTGGCTCCACAACTGAACTCATATTCAAAAATAACACAAAATTTTGACTTATCCATGGTTTCACAAAAATTTCTCTAAAAATGTTCTGAAAGATAATCACAAGCCAAACCATGCATTTGAAAGAACAAAGATGTATCTTCACAATAAAAATAAAACAAGAAGTGTCAAAGTGAAATGTCAAAGATATCAACTGTCAAACTTCGTACTTAATGAAGTCGGACATTTCATACTTAATAACCAAATAGCATAACATTTTTCAATATTTAACCTTTATTTATTGATTGATTTTTTTTTATTTCAGCATATTACAGGGGTATAAATGTTTAGATTACATATATTGCCTTTGCTGCACCCGAGTCAGAGCTTCAAGTGTGTCCATCCCTTAGACAGTGTGTGCCGCACCCATTAGTTGTGTATATGCCCATTCTCTCCTTCTCCCTCCCAAGGGCCTGACACCTGATGAATGCTACTATTATATATGCACTTAAATGTTGATCAGTTAATGCCAATTTGATGGTGAGTACATGTGGTGTTTGTTTTATAGGGAGAAGTGTAATAAGTTAAAGGTGAAGTGATTTGCAGGGGAATTGTCAGTGAGTCACTGAAGAGAAAGGGTTTATTACTGTGTTTAAATGGTTTTTGGGGGTTGAACAGTTGAGCCAGTTTTCATAAGACAAGGAAGAGGGAGTTGGGTGTCTGAGGCTTTATCAATAGGATCAAGCAAAAGGAGAGAGGTCTATGTTTTGCCTTGTCACAGGTAAACAATGGTGTCACCTGAGGAAGTATGTACAGCTATGCTTATCTAAATCATTTGGGAAGGTGTAGTTCTCTGTGACAAGCTATTTCCTGGAACACAAAATGGTGGGGAATTTCTTATGAGGTGGTGTTTCCCAGAAGCAGGGAGTTTAAGTAAAGTTCAGTATCGACAGGTAGATAGTGTCCTTATTTCCTTGTGTGTAAGATATGGAAAATAAATGAATCCATTTCATAAGGATGCTATAATTACACTGGGCCTAGTGCATAGAAAGCATTTAATATGATTTATTCATCAATATCATTGTTGGGGATGATTGTGTCATTAGTTTAGAAAATTAGCTGTTAGGTTGACTTCTTCCTTCTGCTCACTGATAGGGCTATGGAATGAACTCTTTGCTCACTTTGCTTGTGTGAGAATAGTGGCCTTCTGATGGATTTATTCACAGGGCTCCCATGATATACAATTGCCTACCTGTTGCTGATCTAGCAGATAAAAAACAATAGACAGTTGTGTGTGATCCTTTCTTCTCTGGGCATGCAGAGCTTTGGGGTAGGTGGCAGTATCTTCACAGAACTACTTTCCATTGATCCGTGGCCTTGGTAATTTGCACTTATTTCCTTGGCTGATTTGGTCAGCAAATTAAGAAGTCTGTGTGCTATGAGACTAAACAAGTAAATGAAATTCTCTTTAGGGGTATAAATCATTATCATTATTCTGTTTAGGTGCATTTTGTTTGCCCTAGGTCGTACAATGCAAAATTAACAGTTGCTCTTTAAAAGCCTATCAAATTCAGGTTGAAATTACTCTGAAGAACAATTTTCTCTTAATGTCTTTTTTGACCCAAATAATATTCATCTTTAAAATTTCCATTTAAAAAATAGATAATCTAATGTCACACAATGCCATCTTCTCTGCTGAAATTTTCAAAAGAATGAGTTCCATAAAAATTATTCCCAGAAAGTGACTATAATTTGCAACAAATTGGCTTAAGTATAGTTTTAAAATTATAGTTTTGAATCATTACCTGCTTCTTCATTGGCTCACATATGAAAAGACATTTATAGCCTTTCCCACTTATTAAGCCTTCAGTCTCAGGCAATTTCAGGCTCCTCTTTGAGATATTACCATGATTAAAGACCCTCATTCTAACATAACCCTCAATCACAACATAGCAAAATTCATTAGCCCAAAAATTCCTTACCCAACCAGCAAATCACTTTCTAAGTAGAATTTAAGTTTTTATTTAAAGTTTTTATTAAGATACCAAATTTTATTATGTGCATAAGTTAGTGGAATAGTCAACAATGCTTCCATAGTTAAGAAACTTTGAGTTGCATTAAAACTAACATGAAAATTGGAATAAGATGCCCTGTATTCAAGTTACTATTCTGACATTTACAGATATTAGGACATTGAACAAGTTAGTTACTCTCTCTGCATGTCAATTTTTTTTTTATAAAAAGTAGGAATATTAATGTTAATATATAATATATAGAATTAATATAAATAATACAGCAAAATTGTAATGTGAATAGAGCCAATGGTACTTGATACATAAGAATTGCTACACAATAAATATAACTTTTCTTGCTATTAGGAGTCACATAATATATATGAAGTCACTCTTCATCCAACATATGCTTAATGAATGCCTACTATGTCTGTGTATTCACTGAGTAAAATTATAAAAATAGGCTTAATAAATTATTATTCTTATAACCTGTTAATAAAATCCCTCTTATTTATATATACTCTTAAAATGTTTAGAAACATGCTTGGGCTACTCTTGGGAATAAAAATAAGACAAGGAATTTTGAATTGTAAAGAAAATACGGAAGACAGGTAGACATCCTCTACTGAATGCATAGACAGCTGAAGCGAAGTCAAAACAAAAACATTTTGCTTGAATTCAAAAGAACTTTGAATTGAATATCAGAATGTTAAAGGATGTAAATTGAAATTTGTCTAAGAGAGAGCTAATTTTATCAGGTCACAGCATTTTTGTAAGCACTTGTACATTATGGTATGAAATTGCCATGCAGTCAGGTTAAATATATTAACATATACATATATAGAAATAAAGTTGATTTTTATACTATCTTTGTCTAGTTTTAGAATTAATGCCCTACTGGCCTCATAAAATAACTTGGAAATTTTTTCCTCCTCTTCTATTTTCTGAAGGAAAATTGTTTAGAGTTGGTGTTTTTTAATTAATTAATTTCAAAATATTAAGGAGGCACAAATCTTTTTGATACATGGCTTGAGTTAGGGCTGTAAATGTGCTCATCACCCAAATAGTGTTCATTGTACCCATTAGGTGGGGTTTTGCCCCTCCTTTCTTTCCTCCTCTCCTTGCTTGATGCCCTAAGACTTTTATTTCCCTCTGTGCACTTGTGTGCCCATCAGTTAGTTCTAATTTATTACAGAGTACATGTGATGTTTGTTTTTTCCATTGTTGAGATTCTTCACTTAGAATAATGGTTTCTAGTTCCTGCTAAATTGCTGCAAAAAGGCATTAATTAATTCATCATTTTTTATTGCTATATACCACATTTTGTTAATCCACTCATGAATTGATGGGCACTTGGGTTGATTTCACATCTCTGAGATTGTGAATTGTGCTGTAATGAACATTTGAGTCAAGTGTCTTTTTGATAAAATTACTTCTTTTCCTTTGGGTAGATGATACCCAGTAGAGGGATTGCTGGATAGAATGGCAGGTCTACTTTAAGTTCTTTGAGAAATCTTCATACTGTTTTCCACAGTGTTTATTAAAATTTGCCATCTGAGTCTGATTTTTAATCTGAAGAATTAAATAATAATCCATTTTAATAGCTATATGAATATTTATGCTATTTCCCTTTCCATGAATTTTGATATCGTATAGTTTTTGTGGCATAGGTTAATTTTTATAAGTTGTCAAATTTTTGTGTATGGAGTTGTTTTTGTCATTCCCATATTATCCTTTTAATGATTTCCCTTCTTTTAGTACTCCTGGGTAATTTTTGTCATTTCTTTTTTATATGTTAGTTTCCCCAGATGTTGATCATTTTTATTGTATCCTTACAATGAACCTACTTTCTTGTCACATTCATTTTCTTTGTTATTTCATTATGTTTTTGGTTTCGCTTATTTTTGTTATTGTCTTTATCATTGTTTTCCTCTTGCTTGATTTGGGTTTATTTTGCTCTGCTTTTTTTCTAGTTTCCTATGGTAGAAGCTTAGATTCTAGAAGATTCTAGAAAAAGGTTAAGTTGTTTACCTTGCTCATTTTCTATGATTTCTTTTACTGAGAAATGGTGTTGACATCTCCAACGATAATGGGGAAGGGCATGTTTTTAATGTTTTTTCCCTGCTATCTTACATAAAGAGTACTTGTAGTAGCTCACCTTATAATTTAAACGCTATCTTAAAGTATATTAAGTTGATGCCATTCTGCCATGAGTGTTATGGCTTAATTAAGAGGGCGAATTTCTTCTTCCAAGCAAATGGCATGGATAGATGCTGAATAGAAATAGGAATTGGCTGTACTGGTATTCTCTGTTTTCCTCTGTGTCCATTCCCGTTCTGTGATTCAGAAAACTGAATACTGTGGAATGTGTTATCTGGGCTGGCTTGTTCTCTGGCTTCCAAGTCACTGAAGAGATAATCTGGAAAAATATTGTATGGAAAGAGAGGTGCTCATCATACTCCCTCCCTGCCTTGTGGAGGACCTGAAAAGTTTTCTAATGTACCAGCTTCTATGGGATGCTCCCTACATCACTAATCTCTACTGTAACTGTTTTCTCTTTTTGCTCCTTTAGAACCTATCATCACAAGTATAGTCACAGAAGAGTTGCTCAAGACATCTTTTAAATTAGTGAATAATTAATGGGCGCCTGACCTGACATATAACAAAAGCTAATGTCAAAAAACTATGAATCATGAAAAGAATTTCTGCAGAGATCCGTAAGATTTCCTAGGGAGTCGAAAGTGGTTTAATTGGTTGTCAGTGGTATTTTAATTCTATGGCGGTTAATTAATGTCAGGTGTCCTCCCCCTACACCCCCCCCCCAAGTATTTGCTTTTACTTACTAATGCTCACTTGCATGCTGGCTCTCTTTCCCTTACTCCTGCAATCATAGACCAGCTTTCTTCTCACTGCTTATTTGTTTCTCTTACCAATGAAGTTGTTGAATGGAAACAGCTGAGGTCATTCAGAGTTGCTACAATATAAAATCATTTCATTTGTCTTTCTGATGTGATATTTCTCACATCAGTGTGAACCAATCTATGACTTTTGATGCAGGAGATATCACTCAAGACGGGCATGCAATTATTCCAGAGATATTGGAGACAGAGAATTTTTTAACCTGTTAGGAAGTGGGCAAATGGAAATGTATTCAGTGTAGCATTACTATGTGCAAAATATTTGTGTATTTCATTCAATTACTTTCTGTATAATAAATAAAATTCCCACAGCTGACAAACTTCAACATAGTAAGAAGAAAAAAGAGTGAGGAAATACGGCTTTTCAAACACATACTGAAGTAATATTTAATTGTGCTATTAGGTACATTTTAATTCACAATTCAATTAAAACTTTTTTCCCATATAATGCATATTGTTTCTTTTCTTGCAATGTAAAATTACTTCCTAGACATTAATTCTTTTTGAAATTGTTTCCTTTTATTGATATATAATAGTTGTACCTATTCAGGGGGAACATGTGGTATTTTGATACCTGTAAAGTGTTGTGATAATCAAATCAGGGTAATTGGCGTATTTATCACTTCAAACATTTATCTTTGTGTTGGGAACATTTCAATTCTTCTCTTCTAGCTATTTTGAAATATACAATAAATTATTGTTAACTATAATTTCCCTACTATACTATTGAATACTTGAACTTATTTGTTCTATCTAACTCTATTTTTGTACCTCTTAAAGAATTTCTCTTTATTCCCCCTCCTCCTGCCCTTCCCAGTCTCTGGTAACCACTATTCTACTTTCTACCTCCATAAGATCCAGACACTGGAGAAGTAAGTAATAGAAGTGGTCTGATCTGTAGAAAAGTTAAGAAATGCCTGAGTTAAAATCCAGCATAGTATATATATTTAAGAAATGCCTTAATGCTACGTACTAAGTTTGTGATCTTGGACAACTTACTTAAATTCTCTATGCTTCAGTGTCTTCAGATATGAAATGAGAAATTGATACAACTTATCTCACTGGCTGTGATGATTGGGCTATCATATGATGTGGTTCGAATAATTATTGAACATTATAACCATTGCATATAATTTGCAATATAACATTAGCTATTATGACTATTATCATTATTAGAATATTAGTAGTTATTTTAGAAGTATGTTGACAGCCATTTTGCTGTAGATCAGTGAGAACAATGAAAGAAGCAGTGAGTGGCAGGGGATGAGGTCAGATTTAACATAGCCAGAGGCCAGATCTTGTAGGGCTTCATGGTCCTTGATGAGAAGGTTGAAATTTACGTAATAGAAAAATTGAAAATAAAAAAGTAAAATACTCTGATTTCATTTTATTCCCTTAGTTCCATCTATTTATTAAAGATTTAAGCTAGTATCTTGACTTAGAGGCCACTGAGAAAAATAAAATAAAATCGGATTATGGAATTCCTGCTGCTCATTGAGGGATGCAAAATAGCAACTTCACTGAATTCAAGGCCAGCTCTGCTCCCTAATCTTCTTTGAAGGCACAGAAGGGCCTGAGGCCAACACTATAATACATTCGAGAAATGGTCTAAGTTCAGGTTCCTTAAAGACATATCCATGAGCAAACGTTGAAAATTGTCACTTCATAACTTATCCTTTCACAATCATTGATAATAACCAATTTATTACTTTACAATCAATTCTGTGATGATGGTGGAATCAAATTTCTAGCTTCAGTAGTTTGTTTCTCTCTCTGATCCCCCTTTTCTTGATCATGGCTATAGTTTTTGTTCCTCTGCTAAAAAGAAATCTGAAGGTTCCAGCAATATCTGAAATCCATCACCAAACCCAAAGCCCCTTATCCTGAAGAGGGAAATAAAATCACAGTTTAAAACAATTTATAATGGCATAAAAAGAATGAAACCAGTACTTTCCAAAAAGGGCTGTTTCTATGGATTTCCCAGTAACATCATTCTTCATGGCAGTCAATTAGATAATTCCTCTTAGAATAATTATTAGTATTATCAACCATCAATCACCATGTTCAATATTTTCATAAATCCAAGCAGGAAGATGAAACAGAGCCATTACCTTGCCAATGTGATGACATAGTCTGGCATGCTGATTGCTGTGTAAGAAATAGACCAGAAATGGGGAGAGAAACAGCATTGCTTCAGTAGTGACTAAAAAGCTGCAGTATTTGGAGGGCGGTGGAAAATATTTTGTTATGAAAAGCTTATGTGTGTGCTATAGGGAAAATAACTTGGAACAGGGCAAATTTGTTTAACTTGGTAGATTTCATATTATAGGAAAATGGGACAGCTACATGATATGGATAGTAATTTTATAGGCAGTATGTCAGACATACTGCATTGGTTTAAACTTTAGTTTCTGTAGGTTCATCTTAGTGAAAATAAAAATACAGATTCCTCACATCGAGTACAAAAAATCTGCAGGGCCTACATTAAACACTGGGTAGGTAAAGCAACACTGGCTTCCATATTTGCATCCCAGTTCTGGTGTCTTGTGCCTTGGATAAGTCACCTAAGGTATTGGGTCGATTGCACTGATAATCTGGCAAGCTGATCTACTGTAATCTTTTTTTAATTTTTTGCTAAAATTCACCTACAATTTTTTTGAATTCTCTCATTATTCTGTTTAAGAAAAGTCACATCTATACTTTTTCTATATTGGATTTAGAGTCAACATTTTAACGTGTTTTTAATCTTTCTGTAAGCAGCTCCATTATATGTTTTATGGCAATTTAGGTGGGGAGGATGAAGTGCCAGTGGTCACAGTTCCATAAAATGTGAATGCCTAAACAACTCCCCTTCTTTTTTGAGTGACTTACATTATGCATATTTTCTTCCGAGAGGAAGAGACATGGCTTGGACTGAGGACTTTTTATCTCAACTTTCAGAGTGATTCTCACCTCATTTCCATCATAGGAAAACACTGAGGCCATTTGAGAAATCAAAGTTTTCATTTATCCATTCAACTAATAAACCGATGAGGACAAACTTGTGACAGACCCTGGGGATATAATAGTAAAGAAAGCAGACAAAGTCCCTGCTCTCCAGGAGATTATATATTAAAAGTAGAACATTGATGGAAACATATACACAGATATATGTATTTGATCTAATGTCAGATAGTGGTGCATTTTACAAATAGAAGTCAAACAAAGTAAGGGGATAGAGAGTGATGAATAGTTAGGGAGATAGTAGTACCAGTTTATGTAGAGGAATAAAGGATAATCCTTTTTCCACAGTGATATTTGAGTAGAGAATTAAAAAGAGTAAGCCACACACATATTTAGAGAAGAAATGTCTCAGTCAGAGAGAACAACAACCACTAAGACCCTGAGATAGGAGCTTCTCATCAAATTCAAGGCACAGCCAGGAGGCCAGTGTAAATGTGGTGGAAAATAACTCCAAGAGAGGGAGGCCCAGCACGGGAAGGTCTAGCAGACCATGACAAGGCTTTCAGTTTTTTAAATATGGTTCTCAGTGAGCCTGGAAACCATTTGTAGTTTTAAAGAGCAGATTGTCATGATGTAACAATTTTTATTTATTTATTTTCATTTTTTAATAACTTGTATCGACACTATTTGATGAATAGGTTGCAGGAGGCAAAGGTGACTCAGAATGACAATTTAGGAGACTATCAAGAGTAGTTGAAAAATATAAAAACTTTGTATTTAAAAAGTATGCTGGTTATATAAATTTCAGACTTTTCAAGGGACTTTCAGTTCCGCAGAGACCTTATCTCATTTACTCCCTTAAAAGAAATTTCAGGGCGTATCAGGAGAGAGTCTGTTCACATACTTTCATTTAATAAAAGAGAGAATGGGAAAGAGGGAGGTGTAAAGAAGTCCACTAGGCTTTGAAGCTTTGAAGTGGGGATGAAGAAAGATTGAAAAGGGAAGTTGATGCTTCTATTTCCCAATAGAGAATAAAAATCTAATCTCAAACAGCAATGAATGTGTGTAAAATCACTTCTACCATGAAATCTAAAATGAGGTTCGGTTTTGATTAATGCTTTATTACTGTTTTAAAGGTCCCTGCAAAACTAATAGTGGGCCATATGCAAGATTAACACTTGGAAAGCAAAAATCAATCTGGAATGCGTGTATTTTTCTTTTTTTCCATAAAAAATATCCCTGGAGCATGTAACTTTTTCTTTCCTATGTCTAATCAATTTCCAGAAAGAACTGTTTCAAATCTCCTTAGATTATAGCCTATAATGTATTTTACTAAAATTATTAAGGTTGAAAATCAGGGTAAATCAATTTCTCATTTTTCCCCAGAGGTTATGCCTGCTTTATCCCTTGTAAAGTACAAGGGTCAACCTTCAGAGAAGAGAATCAGTGAACTTGCATTGCCTTCTTATATTTTGGGGAAATAAATTTTAAATTAAAATTTATGATGTGTTAAACAACAATAATTATCTACCAGGTCATCTTGTGAAATCATAGTTCATAGAAACTGGACAATATGAGTCAATCATAGAGATCTATCTTTCCTTCAGGAAAAAGAAAATTACATAAAGTACATCATATCTTAAGTTAAAGCCAATTAACCTTGTCAGTTTCATCATAGAATAATTAGTATTTTATTC
>RJWJ010041829.1:0-13315 GCA_004363605.1 Indri indri | reverse complement strand
GGCCTTCAGGAGGAACCACCCCTGCCGACACCTTGATTTTACACTTCTAGGCTCCAGAATGGTGAGAAAATAAATTTGTTATTTACCTCCCAGTCTGTGGTTTTTTAGTTACAGCAGCCTACTGTGGGCTGAATTGTGTCACCTCAAAATTTATATGTTGAAATCCTAACCCCCAATCCCTCACGAGAGTGTGACTGTATTTGAAGATAGGGTCTTTAAAGAAGTAATTAAGGTTAAATGAAGTCTTTTGGGTGAGCCCTAATCTGATGCAACTGGTATTCTTGTTAAAGGAAATGTGGATATAGACATGCACAGAGGAAAGATCACGTGAAGACAGAGAGACAAGGTGGCCACCTGCAAGCCAAGGAGAGCGGTCTTAGAAGAAACCAATCCTGCCAACACCTTGATCTCAGACTTCCGGCCTCCGAAATTGTGAGGAAGTAAACGTCTGTTGTTCAAGCCACCATCTGTGGTACTTTGTTATAGCAGCCCTAGCAAACGAGTAGATGGAGCCACCTTGAAAGTGGATCCCCCAGCCCAGCCAAGTGTTCAGATGAATGCACCTCATGAGAGGTCCCAAGTCAGAACCACCAGCTAAGCACTCTGGAGTTCCTGACCCACAGAAACTGTGTCAATTAATAAATGTTTGCTCTTATTTTAAATCACTAAGCTTTGGGGTATTTTGTTACGTAGCAAAAGATAAACACGGTGGGTTAAAACGAAATAATTGCATTAACAATAATTAATTTTATTTAATTGGTAAGCTCTGGAAAATACCATATGCCATTCAGAACCCAATTTGACATTATGAATACCATATGATTTTGAGGCCTATTGTTTTAAAGAAATAATAAGCTCTACTTTGTACTCCACTTTAAATTTGAAAGACATTCCAAATATTACCCTTAGTTTCAGTCTAAATGTACTGTGCATGAAAGTCTTAGCACTTACATCTTCTGGTTTATCAATGTAGCTGGACAAGCCAGAAAATTAAAGTAATGTACATGGGAATCAGTAGTATTCCTTTCTGGCAATGTTTTTTTTTCAAGAATGTCATTCCTCATTTGCGAAACTATCATGGGGCCTGAACTGGACCTCTCTCTGTGCTTATATACATTCTTATGCAAGCCAAGGAAAACAAAGATCAGAGTTTTCAAAGGTGAACTTTGCAGTGCTCACACAGTACCTTTTGATGGCCACCAGCTCCCCGGATTCGTTGTTCTTGCCCATAAGCACGCTCCCGTAGGTGCCGTCCCCCAACTGCCTCATGGTTGTGTATCGGTTCATCTTGGAAACTAAGGCAGCAGAAACTGCTGATTAAAATGACTTCCTTGTTGAATATAAATTTGAACACTTCTATATTTTTATTTGTTTTTGTCCTCACACTGTTGTTGCTATACTGGTGACAGGATTGTCATCATGAAATACAGGCTTTTCCCCAAGATTATGTAGGTTCGTGAGATATAGCAGTAAGGAATCTGGCAAGGAAACACTGCTTGCATTCTTATGAACACCCTATAATAAAGAAAACAAGAATAAAATGAATTTCCATTAAAAAATTTTCCATCAAATTTTCCATTTTCCATCAAAAATTTTACTGGGAACCTAGAGCATAGGGGAAAATTATAAATATATAATATAAATACTACTATGTGAAGTATTATATTTGTCAGTAAATCATTTGTGCTATGTGAAATGAAGTTCACATATAATAGACTGATAATACTCATTTCGTAAATGCTTCATTTACATGGTACTGTACTATTTATCCTATGAATGTTCAAAATTGGCCTAATGACTTATATGATTCCTTTTTATTGAACATAACCTATATTATTCCAAATAATACTTGGAAAATAGACATCTTTGCTGTATTCATTCTTTGAATCAATTTCTGTATCATATTTAATTTAGCATACTAAATTTAAAACTGTACTGTTTGTAAATTCCCTGTAGAATACAAGTACCCCGATTAGGTAAGTTAAATATAAAGCAAACTTTTGTTTTATATGAAGGGAACAGCACTTTAAAAAAGTTTCATATTCTATTTAAATACACTTTATTTTACATTGTACTTTATTTTACATTTTACTTTATTTTACATTAAACTAAGAAAAATTTAAGTACTAATTAGGAATTAGTGTCACACTAGATTTATACAAAGAAATAAAAGATGCAAAAGTATCTTTACATACATATGCTTATTTGGGAATCTACGTGACTACTTTAGATGGAGTTCAAGAGACATAACTAAAATTTTGGAAAGGTGCATCTCACTGAAGTACAGAAAACCTGGATTAGGAGAACGGGGACAGAGGTTTGAACCTCACACCAGTGTCTACAACCATGCAACACGGGCAAAGCTCTCAACTTACTGGACTGCAATTAACATAACTGTAAAAAAAGGGCATTCCAGCCCTAAAATTCCATGTCTATAATTACATATTTTCTAAACACTTTGAACACCACATACACACAGTTTTGCAATTATTACATTAAAAAACACACCCACAGATACACACTCTCTTACAACTGAAAGGGGGGCAAAAACACAAACTAAAAGTTTAGTAAAATTGCAAAATTTTAGATTTTAAAATTATAAAATTTCTAACCAATTCTTCATTATCACAATTACTTTTTGCCCCAGTGACACACCTGTGAGTGGCACTAAGACAACAAAGGCCAGGTAAATGAGTGACCCATGTTGAGCCAGGGAACTGGCAGGCACTGCTTCTGGCACTGATTTAGGCATTGCCTTGGGCATTGCTTAATTGTGCAGACATTGTTTAACTGAGTCAGGAAGTCTCAAAACAAAGTTTTCAAACTACCCTGTTCAAAACGAGATGGAGGCAGGACAAGTTCCAACTGGATAGAAACAGCATGGTGGAGCAACTGACCACCTCTTGACCTTGCAGCTTCATTATACATTTCATTACCATAAAAGTTTCTAAGGAAACCTCCCACTCCTATCATGCATCTAACACCACGACATTTCTTGTTTGACTATATTTAGTCAAAAGGAGCCACAACCCTAATTCCCTTTTCTGAGAAATAACATGAATATTCCTTTCCTTGGTTAGCCTATGATGAAGCTGTTGCTTAAACAGAGGGGGAAAGGAACCATGGAGCCAGTTCTCATCTGCAAGGAGAACTAGCCTCTTCTCTGTCTGTGAAGCGGATTTTCTATATTTTCTAAATAAAACTCGCTTTCATGTTATACTGTCAGCTCACTCCTGAATTCTTTTTTGTCCAAAGCCAAGGACCCACTTGGACTTCAAATGGCTTCCAACATTGGGAGTCACTTTTATGTGTCAGTGTCCCCTGTGACCGTGTCTCTCAATACTCCCCAAGTCCTCCAACGTGGTGGTGTCAGTGGAGCTGATTTGGCAGTGGTTGGGCTGCTCTGGCCTTCTTCTTCAGGAGGGCAGCTCTTTCACACCATTAGCACAGCACACCAAACAGAAGCTGTCGAGAGAAATCCCTGTCTACTTCTTTGTACAACAAAAACCCCATGAAACTTTTAGGAAAGGAGCCCCAATTATATGAGATGGTATCATCTTCCAGGTATTCTAAATATGAATTGCAGAATATTAAACCTGTGAGGACCTTGGAAGTCATTAAGCTCAAAGCTCTCATTTGATAGTAAATGCTTTCCTCTAAATTGTTGCTTATTTTAATTGAAATTAACGATATGTACCTTTAGATGAATATTAAACATAGGCCATCAGATTGCACTCCTGTGCCTAATTATTTTCTACCTTTCCTGTACAGAATCATACAGCCCTGCCCTTGCCATGTGACTTGCAGTTGTGATGCCTTGCCATGTGACACCAGGTAGGATAGTGTAGTCACAGGCTGCTCCCCTGTTTGGACATGTGACTTTCTCTGGCCAATGAATCATGAGCAGATACAACACAGGCTATATCTGAACTGAAGCTTTAAGAGCTACCCTAGGATCCTGCTTTGGCTCTTCTCTCCGCCAGGAGTATGGCATGTCCCAAATGGGGGCTGTTCTTCAGCCTGGGTCCTGGGATGAAGAAGACGCATGGAACAGGAAGAACACCACTGCCAACTGCAGCCAGAAGATGATGGAAGTGAAAAATAACGCTTTGTGGTTGCAGCATAATTTATGACTGAAGCAAAGGTGACCAATAGACATAAGAAGTGTCCCGGTGCCTTTTTGTCCCTTTAAACTGTAAAAAGTCACATAACTGATATATAAACTATGATACTAACAGCTCATAGACACATTCCTTCATGGAGAGGATAATGTAATAGATATTTACTCATGATGCTTAGCCATGAAATGACAACACATGCTGAGAATCCAGGAACTATGTATTATAAAAATAATGTCAACTATCAATTTTCCTTTGAATGGTATAAGCAAAACCGTTTGGGCTCACCGTTATTCCTAATTTTTCAATAACAACATTATATAACACATTTTAATTTTCCAGAACATTTTCATGTAAGTCCCCCAACAATTCTGTAATGCAGACAGTGTGGTTGATGAGTTCCAAAATGTTAAGTGCCTCATCCAAAGTCACAGCAGAGATTGTATAAGAACAAAGTCAAGGCCAAATCTGCTAGTTTCTCCTGTTACCATGCACTATGGTCTGAATGTTTCTGTCCCCCGCCAATCCCAAATTCATATATTGAAATCCTAACCCCCCAAGGTGATGGTATTGGGAGGTAGGGCCTTTGGTGATTAGATCATAAGGGTGGAGCCTTCATGAATGGGATTTGTGCTTTTATAAAAGAGGCCCCCAGAGAGTTCCTTTATCTCTTCTGCCATGTGAGGACTCAGTCAGAAGGTGCAATATAGTAACCAGGATATGGGCCCTCACCAGGGCACTGAAATCTGTAGGTGCCTTGACCTTGAACTTCCAGCCTCCAATAATTTACTTTCATTAAATATTCAGTCTATGATATTCTGTTATAGCAGCCAAGCTGACAAAGACATCATGCCAGAAAGTGTTTGTTGACTTGGAATCAGACATTCTTTTTGGACAGGAAAGGCTGCAGGTACTGACCAAGGCCATGGCTGATGGAAATATAAAACCCCTGAGAGAAGGCATTATGTTTTTATACAGCATTATGATCAGATATTCTGATGCAGACACAATCTTTAAAAACTATTCACTAACATATTTAATAGCATTTTATATACTTATACTTCATAATTTCCATTTAATAGTCAAATCTATTGCAAATGGAGATAAAAATTAATAATGTGCTTATGTTATTGTTTGTGAGCTAACGTCAGCACCTATGTTGGCAGAGTTTGGGCTACAGAGTGTGATTTTTGTTTTTGTTTCATTTTGTTTTTTTAAATTCTCTCCTAATATATATACCTTTTAATTTTATTTTATCTTTTAAGTCTTTTATTTGGAAATAATTTCAAGCTTACAGATAAGTTGCAAAAAAAAACAAAAAAAAGAATAGTACAACACAGAGAACACATGAAGAACCTGGATTTACCTATTGTTAATGTTTTACCCTATATTCTTTCTTTCCTTTTTGCAGAGAAGGGGGTCTTGCTATATTGCTCAGGCTGGTCTCAAACACTTGGCCTCAAGTGATACTCCCACCTCTGCCTCACAAAGTGCTAGGATTATAGGTGTGAGCCACTGCGCCCAGCCTACCCCATTTTTGTTCATCATTTAAGAACTCTCTATATATACGCACAACAGATACATGCATAATTTTTTTCCAAACCATTTAAGGTTAACTTACATACATCAGGACCCTTTACCCCTACTGAAGATGAATATAATACCTTAATGAACCATTCTAATTTTTTCAGTTGACTCGATCATGTCCTCTACTATTATTGCACTATGGTCTATCTCTCCCTTTAGATTTTTTTTTTTTTTTTTTTTTTTTTTGAGACAGAGTCTCACTCTGTTGCCTGGGTTAGAGTGCCTTGGCGTCAGCCTAGCTCACAGCAACCTCAAACTCCTGGGCTCAAGCAATCCTTCGGCCTCAGTCTCCTGAATAGCTAGCACTACAGGCATGCGCCCCCATGCCCAGCTAATTTTTTCTATATATTTTCAAAACTCTACCAACAATTCCTAGTCTAGTTTTCTCTTAACAAATTATAAAGTTAAATTGCTTGTGGCACTAAACAGAATTTAAAAATTAACAGAAGGCTAAATTAGAATAATCAAAATATAAACATACTAACTAATCGAAACAATCCACTGGTGCAATGCATATTTCAACAAAGAAAAAAACACCAAGCATATCCATTTTTCTTTGCAGAAGAAAAGATACCCAGAAAGACATTGTGAAAAATAATAGAAACAGTGAAGGGAAAGGAAGTATGAGAAATGAAAACTTGAAAGGTTAACAAGACGTCTACTTATAGCTCCCCCTATGAAAATCATTTAATTCAGAAATGTAATGGTATAATAGCATCATCCTATCCTTCAACCAAATTATTTTCATGTTAACACCTAACCAAGGACAAGCATTTGAAGGTCTGAGAGGTAGAAAGCAGCATAGGCAATTCTGAGTAAGGACATATTGCACGCAAAGGGATGGAAGAGAGAGCTGCCCCCAGTAACGTGGCAGTGGTGGGGTGTTAGGATATACCAACAGAAGTTCAGAGGTAAGAGGGTGCCAGAAACAATCAGCAAAATTTACCTCAAATTGGCCCAACAACCTGAAAAAGTGGACTTAATTGCCCTCTCTCTTCCACTACTAAGGCCATGGGCCAGCATCATCACCACCACCTGGGGGTGGGAGGATGACCCTGAATCTGCACCAACACTATTAGCACAGCAGAGCATTTAGTCATTGAGGACATCAGCCTGCAAGCCCGGCCATTTCTGGAGTTGGCTATGTAGAAACCTCATTCCAAGCCTAACCAACCAACTTCCAAATAAACACTAGAAACACAAATTTTCGTTTCAGTTGAGGATGGCTATAGGATAGGGTATACTTACACTGAGAGAATAATAAACAAGGAACATAGGTATTTCGCCATTTTTTTCAGCTTGAGGGGTGGAGTGGTGAAGATTATAGACATGACATAGATTTTTTTAAAAGGTCAGACTTGCGGCTCTGTGAACATCTGTCCAGTTGAAACGCTACCTTTAAGTAACCTTAACCTTTAAGTAAAACAAGTTTACATACTATACTCCTTAAGTAAAACTTTGGAAAGGCCTCTTTTGAGTCATATTACAAAATAAACAGCTCTCCAGGGTGAGAAGATGATCATTTCAGCTGTCCCTTTTATCCCCCTGAAAATATAGGGACAATGGTCTGATGTTACAAAGGCATAGATATAAAGGTAAATCTTTTAAAGAATTATTATTCCCATGTGCTTATTCACTGAAAACACATAAACAACTACTTTTATCAGTGTAGCACAGCAACTACTGATTACTAGTCAAAAAGTACATATGTAACTTAAATACAGACATGGTTTTCCAGCATAATAATATTTCTCTATAAGTTACATATATTCTTCTCTGTTGACCTATGGAAAACTAATTCTGAAAAATGGGGATTAACAGTTTCTTATGTACTTGTGTATATAGATTACATATATATGATATACAAGGAACAAAACCCAAGTAAATGTAATACAATTATTATCCTCAAGTAATTTAACAAAATTGTCAGGACCTTGGAATTTTCCACAATCAAGCTATAATATTTATTGGCTTTCCTATGGGCTAAACAAGCCTTATATTCTGATTTAAAAAAAAAGACACTTAGAGGCTCAAGTACAGACCTACACAAAATAAATACTCTTATAATTTATCTCCCATTCTAGCTTTTTATATTTTTAATCTAAGTGCATAATTGCCATTTATCTAAGTGCACAACTGTTGTAAACTTGGGCTTTATTCTCAACAGCTTCTGCCAGCTAATAAGGGATTTAGATAGGATTAAAGAAGATCAACACAGAGGGCAAATGAAGGGTAAAACTCATGTCTGCCAATCACTGAACAGATAAGGCTTGGAGGTCTTCAACTTGGCTTTGTAGAACATGATATAATGATATCAATCCAAAGCTGACATTAATGTTTGTAATACAAAACAGTAATTAACATTTTAATCATCCCTAAGTCGCTTAAAAAGCAACACAGAAAAATAGATTTCAAACTAACCACGTCATGTTTACAGAAATTAAAAGAGGAACGATTACAATGAGAAAACAAAGATTCTGTTTTAAAATATAAAAGCACAGTTCTCTGTGCTGATATTCACATGTTATTTAAAAACTAACAAACCAAAAAAACCCCACCCGGATGAAGAGATCAAACGTCCCGCCCAAGGATAGCAGGGGAAGTTTCTCCTTTTCCCGTCAAGCCGCAGGGAACTGGAGCACGAGCGCGGCGCGGGGGAGGATTTAAAAAGCCAACCAAAAGACAAGAAAGTAACTTTTGTCTCCACCACTATTTTGACTAGATGGGTTGTTTTTCTGATTAAAATGAGTTCGGTAACTTTTGGTTCCCTCTATGAGAATTCCGTTATCATTAGAAAAAATGTCTGTTCCATTTCAAAGATTATCTAAACACAAGGGCATAAATCTCTTCGCTTGTAGATTTGATTATCAACCCCTAAAACCCAGTTTCATTGCTCCCGACGCCAGACTCTTGACCTAAGTTAAAATGTATTATTTGCAGAAAAGGTACGGTTTTCGACACACGCACTCTGATACTGCTCCGCAAACCAGGGCTCTTAAAAGACTCTTGGGGCCGGTGTCTCGCCGGTTTGCCGGGAAGGGGTAGTCCCGGGACCCCGCGTGTCCGGCCGCCACGGGTGGGCGATCCCTCGGCACCCCGCGGCCTCAGGACCCGCCCGGCGGCCCGCTCGGCGGGGGCACGAGTGTGCAGGGATTCCACTTTCACCTGTGCGTCACTTGGGATGCACCAATGAGGGCTGGATTTGAACCCAGTTTCTTTCTTCTCCCTCCTTTTACACTGTTCAGTAGTTCTAAACTCAGTTCGAGGCCTCCTTGAGACGCAAGCCTGCCCCGCAGTCCTTTCAGTTTCCCCTCCAGCCCACGCCGCAGGGAGAGCGGGGGAGGGGAGGAGGTGGGCGACCCTGGGGAAGAAGGGACGGGGCGGGGGTTTCTGAGACTGGTGGGTGCCCCGCAGTCATCCTCCCACACCTGGCCCGCCCCCGCGGTCCAGAAGGGCGGGGAAGTTGACACGGAGCCTCCGGAACAGTGACCGCAGTCCACGCAGGACCCCTCTGCCCGCTTCCACCCTCCCCACCCCCCGGACCCTCCTCGCTCGTGTCCTTCCCCTACCGGCGTCCGGGCCCTGTCTCTGAGCGGAGATTGGCTTTAGTCGGACACGGCGCTGAGGGGGACATGCCAGGCCGGCCTCGCAGGTCAGGCTCGGGCTGGGGTAGACGGAGGGTGGCGGCCCCGCAGCCCGATCAGGATTACCGGCCCGCGCCAGCCGCTTACCTCTGTCGCTCCCTTGTGAAGCTTCGGCGTCTTCCGTGTTTCATCTCCTAGGAAACGGCGGGGGCTCGCCGGCTCCGGTGCCAGCTTACACCCCGCCCACCCGCTCAGGCCACGCCTCCACGGGGGCGGGGCTTCAGAGAACACCTGGACCTTCTGCCACCTGGTTTGGGGCTTGGGAGAGTTGATTACCTTTTAAGTTAGTTCTTTGTCAGAAGTTGGTTTGTTTGCCCTTTGTGCTTTGTTTTGGTTTTGCTCCCATTCATTCTACAAAGTCTTGATTAGTTAAATCATGTTCCTAGATTGGGGAGGGCAACGTGTTTGCCTCCTACTTGTACTTGTTTACTTAGATACTGCCTGGGGAAAAGCTGTATTTGTGTTGGAGTCCCTTATGTTGGTCAATTCCTCAGGTATGTACGTGGGCTGTACTTCTAAGTTTGTTTTCATTTATTCATTCAGAGAACATGCTCAGTACAAATCACGGGGTTAGATAGTGGTAATTCCAAGATAAAGGAGTGAATGTGTAAACAAATGAGTGAATAGTAACTAGGCTAGAGTTATGAGAGGAGGGCACACTTGAGTTACTGAAAAAGTTCAGACTGGCAAAAAGGATCCATGAAACAGAAACATAGATGAGGCAATGATGTAACCATTTAGTAATTATTAGATGTCAGTCAGGCTGTGGGCTTGGCACGGAGAACAGTGCCAAGGTAGACAGGACAGATATGCTTGTGGTCCTCTCACAGCTTAAACTGAAGCAGGCAGGCAGAAGTTAGATCATAGAGGTCTCAGCAAATTAGGAAGCCTAAGCCTTAATGTGTCAATGGGGAAGGCCAACGAAGAATTTCCTGCAGAGCAGTGACATATATAGGCAATGTGGAACAGCTCAATCAAGCTATTTAACACATGCATTACCTCAACCGCTTATTTTTTGTGGTAAGAACACAAAATCTACTTTCTTACCACTTTTTAAGTATACAATATTTTATCATTAACTATAGTTACCACAACATATAATAGGTCCCTTGAACTGATTCCTCCTGTCTAATTGAGATTTTGTGGCCTTTGACCAACATCTTCCCAATTCCCCCGCCCCTCCCCGACTCTGATAATCACCATTTTACCCTCTATTTCTGTGAGTTTGACTTTTTTACACTCCACATATGAGTGATATCTTGTGGTATTTGTCTTTCTATGCCTGGCTTATTTTGCTTAACATAGTGTCTTCCGGTGTGTCCATGTTGTTGCAAATGACAGGATATATACACATAATGAAATACTATTCAGCTTTAAATTATACCACATTGAATTAGAAGAATTTCATCAGTTCCTGACAAATAAAGACACATATGTGAAACGCAAAACCTTTAAATGTTTAGAAAAGCATACTGAAGAATATATTTATGGCTTTAGGGTAGGTAAAGATTTATTAAACAAGACGAAAAGGTGCCAACCCAAAATATATATGTATATAAAATGCTAAGCATCATTTTGGTGCCTGTTTAAATGCATCACTATTTAGAAAAAACAGGTATATTAGTGGATAAACTTATAAATTATCTTCATAAATTGATTTCCAGATAGTAAATACTTAAAGTTCATTATTCATTTATTGAATAAATACTTATTGAGTGCTCACTACGTGTGATCCTGTTCTGTCGTCAGGAGTACAGCAATAAAAATGACAGACAAGGTTCCTGGCCTCATGGAACTAACATTAGGAAAGCCAGTCAATAAATCATAAATACATAATAAAATTTTATATAGCAATCGAAGGTCATGAAAACAGAGCAAAGTATGAAGATGGAGTGTGACCTTTCAAGGAAGATCTAAAGTAAGAATAAGTCCTGGAGAAAGAACTCTTGAAGTCTATTAAGTTTTTTGCAGGTTGCTATCCTATTCGGGACATTTTTGTTAACGCAGTAAAAGTACATCTCATATTCAAAGAAAAATTTAGTGTTTATCTCTTTAGTATCCCAAAGAATTCTTTACCTCAAAGATTACAACTATCTTTTAATACTTCTGAATTTAACTTTATAATGGAGTGGACATGCCTATATTTATTAATTTTACAGAGACTGAACATGGACAATAAGTTACAATAGTTGCTACCTTTAATGCTTACTGTGTCAGGTACTTTTTATAAGTGCTGGACATATGTTATCTCTTAATCGTTTTTTGATGAAGTAATTACTAATTCCCATTTTATCTATGAGTAAGCTTATCAAACTAAGCCATTAAGATAATCTAGCTAGAAAGTGGAAGAGCTGGGTTCAAACAAGCAATCTGACTACCAGAGCCTGTACTCTTAACTCCATACGAATAATCTCTGAAATATTCAGTGACTGAATATATTGAATTTGGACTGAGGTTAATATTCATTAATGTGAAAACTGAGTCCTTGTTTTTATAAATGATTGATATGTTTGCTATATATCCTGTGGAAAAATTATCTTGAATCTTCGAGAATTTGTAAAAATCTAGTTTATACTGTTCAAAATGTTAATTGGCCACTATTTATGTTAATGGACTTATTTGGTCTCGCCCCTTCCCCTAAAAAGTAGCCTGGTTATTTTTTTGAAAGTCATAAGACTAGAGAAATTCAGGCCAGTTCAGGAAAAAGCCAGAAATAAAGTGTTTTGTTTTGTTTTTTAGGAAAAGTAAAACAAAATTTCAGATTCTCCATATTAACTTTAAATTATGTCTTTTACAGAATCAGTTAGGTTGATAAGACTAGTTCTAGTACAAATAGGTAGTTACAACATTTCTATAATGTCCTGGGTAAGGGGACCAAGTGTCTTGAAGTGGGAGTTCACTGGCCACCCAGACACCCCCAGGTGATTAATATCTTTGGCACACATAAGGGATGGATGGCACGCTGGTGTGAGGCTCACAAGCTGGGAAAACTCTAGTTTAGACAGCCTGAATAATAACAAAGCCATGTGGATTTAGCTAATTACATTATTATCATTGAGTGGAAATTCAATATATATTTTATTTGGGTCACAATCATCTTGCATTAATTATGTTCTAAATCGACGACAGTGAGTAACCAATTTCTGGACTGGGTGAACTGATTTTCTGTGGATGTCCCAAGTTGCAAATTTGTGATCATTCTTTTACTAAAACCACATGTATATTATTTTCTATGCCTATTTTTATTTAGATGTTTATGCTTAATAGAATAAGGAATATTACCCGGATTATCCTAAAAAGAAAAAAGCTACTTTATAAAGGAAAATGGTGTCCCAAATATGGCTTATTTTGATATATTCCTGAAGTTATACTTGAAATGGATGTTACCAATACTTAAGACTCAATTGCTCATTGTTCTTAATCTAATCCAAAGTCCTATGAGTGTTAGTGGATTTCTTTTCCTTACAATTACATTATTAGTAGCAAAGTGTCTAAATTCATCATCCAGTATGTTTTACTTCATTGTGGTAGCATTCATTTATCTACCCACCCCCCCAGGAAATGTTTATGTGAATAAGCTTTCAAGACATCTGAAATTAGCACCAATTTGCTTTAAAAGTGTAGGTGGAAACTTCTTTATTTACTTTTCAACCACTTAAATGAACAACAGAAGCAGTGAACTTATGGTTTTTATGTTCGTCTCTTCTAGTTCTTTTGTCATTTTTCACTTGACAGATCCTTTCCATCAGTGTGACTTCTGCTCCTAATCTGCTTTATGTTTACAGGGACCTCTAAATCAGTGTGCCTGAGAGAGGTCCTAAGCTTTGCTATAAAGTATAAGCTGCCATACACTTTGGCAGGCAGGTGGGCTTTCTGCACTGGCTCTGTGATGGCCATTGATGCCCCTCTCTGGCTTGCTTCTGCTTTTATATCCCCGTTCTAGCTGATGTGGCTCTTTTTCTGTAC
>RJWJ010041828.1:0-13319 GCA_004363605.1 Indri indri | reverse complement strand
TGTGGCTTCCATCAGACTCTCCAAGAGGCCCAGGCCCCAAAAGAAAATTAAGAGTCACTGTCTTAGTGGCTCTCAGATCAGGCACAACAGAGGGAAGGCTCAGACTCAGAGCCACCATATACCCACAAGACACATTACTTTCCAGAAGTTACACTACTTTCCTCCTTATTTCTCTCCGGGTGCTCTGGGCTCAGGGCCATCAAGCTTTCTGGGTGGAGGCTGAGCTGAGTGGTTTGAGATGGCCCCACCCTAATATCCTGCACCTGTGACAAAGAAAATAATGATCTTTTTAACCCAGCCAATCTTAGTATGGTCACAGTCTAGGCTCAAGTCCTAAAAGCAGCTAAAAATGAAAAAATTAGCCCAACAAAAATTGTTTCATCTAGCTCTTTTCAAAAAGGCGGTATGATTTTTCTTTTTAATTGATATCATAGATGTTTTTGCCTGAAACAATTCTCAGCTTTGGTGTCCTGTGGCCAAAACCTGTGTATCACAATTACAGTAAAACGAAAGTAGGCAAAAAGAGACTGAAAGGCCCCTTCGCAGAACACACACTGACTGCTGCAGGGAATTTGCTAACTACTGTGAATCAAATCGAAAAATATTAAAACTGCCAACATTCAACCACTTCATACCCTAGAGCTAACTTTTTCCAACAAGAAAGCAACTAATAAGTAAGTTAAAACTATGCAAATTACCAGTTTAATTTATTTGTCATCAAAGTGATTGTTTTTTTAATGGAACTATGACACACAAGTTTGACAATGCAGATAATTTTTCAGCAAGCCTTCTCTTCCCTCCTCCTCCCACTCAAGGAGAATGTACTTCCCTGACTCTTTGAGGTGGGCTTGGCCCTGAGCCTAGCTGTGCCCAGTGAACTTAGCAGGCATGAAACAGCAGCGGCCTGCCCTGTGCTGTGCGGTGGGGCCAGCACCTCGTGCTCCACTCCTCCTCCATGAGAAGAGCAAGACCCTAATGGCTGCTGCCTTCAGCTGCGCAGCCCTTCCCAGCCTACATCAGCCAAAACTGGGTGACCTGCAGACCAGAGGGTGTGAGAATAAACACTTGCTGTTGTGAGCAACTGAGTTTGGAGAGGCTTTTTATGTCTCTTTATTTCATCTGGGTGTGTCTTTGTCCTTTTTGTGTTGCTAGAAAGGAATACCTGAGGCTTGGAAATTTATAAAGAAAAAAAGTTGATTTGACTCAGTATTCTGATAACTGAAAAGTTCAAGATTGGGCATCTGCCTCTGGTGAGGGCCTCAGGATGCTTCCACTCATAGTGGAAGGCGAGGAGGAGCTGGAGTGTGCAGAGATCACATGGCAAGAGAGGAAGCAAGAAGAGAGCAGGGACATGCCAGGTTCTCTTCAACAACCAGCTCTCGTGGGAACTAAGAGAGTGAGAACTCACCCCAGAGGAGGGCATCAATCTATTCATGAGAGATCACCCCATGACCCAAACACTTCCAATTAGTCCCCATCTCCAACACAGGGGGTCAGATTTCAACATGAGGTTTGGAGGGGACAAACATCCAAGCCATAGGAGGGTGTCATATGTACATTGACATATATGCCTCTTGCAAATCAGAAAAGTCATCCAGTTAAAAGAATGCTTTTGCTTCCAAGATGGGCCCTATAGACAATCTAAATCCTATCATTTGGGTTACTTTAAAGTTTAATTCCTTTAGGACAGTGGTCCCCAACCTTCTTGGCACCAGGCACCATTTTCGCGGAAGACAATTTTTCCACTGATCAGGGATGGGGGCATGGTTTTTGGGATGATTCAAGCAATTACATTTATTGTGCACTTTATTTCTATTATTATTACATTGTAACATATAATGAAATAATTATACAACTCACCACAGGTTGGAGACCTCTGCTTTACAGGAAACAGAAGAGACTGTCATTTGTCTGGAGACCAGATTCAGAGTCTGAAAATGAATGTTTAATGATAAACAAGGAACCTTTGCAAATACCAAGTACAGATTTATAATGGATGAAGGATACTCTTTTGATTCCAACTAGTTCCAGAACATTCAAATCATAAAGGACCCGCTCAGTTTACTGGCTTTCAAAGTCTAAGCTGTCTTCCAGGTGGTTTAGGGCTGATCTTGAGATTCGATGTATCATTCAAGATTTTTTAAATTAAATCATGATGCTGGGGATGAAAATACACAATATTGAAAGAGATCAATATTTAAAATCATTAGCAATGGTTACTGTGCTCTGAAAACTTGCTTTCTATGAGAGTAGGGAGTTGAAGATACTTTTAGGCAAAAAACAATAGAAATAACATCTGGTACTTTTCTTTGATCTCAACAAAGGGTATTATCTGAGCCTTCTTCCTATAAAGAGCAGATGCACCCATAGAACAAGTTTTATCAGTGAATTCAGGTTTATCATCAGGCCATCAAGTAGAGCTGCAAGTCCATTATTAGCACTTGGTACCCTACATGCTCAGCATGAAGGAAAAGCTCATTATGATTATGAGAGCACTGAGGGATTATGGGAATGCTATGGGATTATGGGAGACACCAGGGATTGTGGGAATACTATGGGATTATGGGAAACACCAATGGATTGTGGAAACACTAGGGATTGTGGAAAACACTAAGGGTTTATGGGAATGCTGAGGGATTATGGGAAACACTAAGGGATTGTGTGAATGCTGAGGGATTGTGGGAAACACAAAGGAATTATGAGAATGATAAGGGATTGTAGGAAACACTAAGAGATTGGGGGAACACTAAGGGATTATGGGAGTGCTAAGGGACTGTGGGAAATACTAAGGGATTATGGGAATGCTGAGGGATTACGGGAAACACTAAGGGATTGTGGGAACACTAAGATAGTTTTCAAAGGCCAAGACCAACTGCTGGGTTTTAGGGGCCTCACTAAACACCATGTGTTTGGGGGCTCTAAGATGATACTTCAATGTGAAGCCTCCTTTGCAGATTTCAGCTGGTGTTTGTGTGGCGTGGAGCATACGGTTACAGTCACAGGCTTCAGAGGCTGACCCACTCTGATTGGAGTATCAGCAAGTTGGTTAAACCTTCTATGTCTGAGCTTCTCAACTGTAAAATGGAGATAATAAGGGGTGGTAGTTTATAGGCTTGTTATAAGGATTAGATTAATTAACATAGATCACTTGTTCTCAAAGTGTGGTCCCTGGGTCAACAACTTCAGCATGACCTGGGAACTGGTTTCAAATGCAAATCCTCAGGCTCTACCCAGGACTTGCTGAATCAGAAACTCTGGGGTGTGGGCCCAGCAGTCTGTGTTTCAACAATCCCTCCAGGTGACTCTGACACAGCTAAACCTTGGGACATTGGTGTATGTGAAGTCCTGACTCCACAAGGTAAGCGCTCAGCTCATTAGAGCAGAGAGGTGCGTGTCGTCTGTCGGAACAGTTTTTATCATATTTGCTCCTATTAAATATGATTATCTGTATTATTATGATGACGATGACGATTACTGTTCTCACACAGCAGCAACCTGGGCCGGCACTGAGTGAAGGAGAAAGCCAGGACTCGGCTCCTGCGTTTGCGTCAGCTGCTCCTGGTGGATTCTGCAGAGCAGCTGCTCGCCGACCACGGGGATGAGCATGAGGCTCACCTCTGACAAGCACCGAGCCGTGTGCATCTCCCGGCTGCAGAGTTAACGTTAGTCCCATTCCACAACACAGACACACTTTTTCCGAGTGAAGACAGATTTCCTGTGAGTTCATCTGATGCATGTGTGTCACCCCTTTTCTCTCCGCCCTCCCCTCCCCCTCCCCACCTTAGGAAGAATATTTTATGGATATTTATGGAAAGTCCTCATTCCCAAAGCAAGCAAGACTCTTGCACGAGACGTCCTCCTTGGGCCCCCAAACCAGACAGCCGCGGAAGGGGGCTGGACAGGTTTTCTGTCCTCACCTGTCAGGTGGATGTCGGGATCCATCATTAGCTCTGAGCACCTGCACCTGCCCACCCTTTAATCTACACACTGAAGAAAAATAGCCTTCATTCTGTTTCATTTTTTAAATTTTTGTGGAAGTGCAAAACATTTCCTCTGCCCTCTAGTCACTCCTGCCCGCAAGGCTGGCAGGTGCACCCGGCAGAGGGGAGGCCGCGAGGATGGGCCCTCTGCATCCCACACCGATGCTGCCTGGCAAGAGCCTGCCCGTCACCAACGCTGCAGCGGAACAGATAACAAGCAGCAACGTTGCAGAAAGTGGAAGCGAGGTTTTGCAGAGAGGTTTGTTTATGTCCTTTCATTCTTGCATGACATTCTGTTTATTAAAGCTTTTCAAAGCACAATGCACGAAACACAGCAAGAGAAGCTGCTGGCTGTCGCACTTGGCTGCTTTCCCCCAGGAGAGCACCCTGTAGGGCAGAAGTAGAAGCTGGGTGGCACGCGTGGCCCACCCACACCTGAGGTCCTCCTGCACCCATAGTCCACCCGCACCGTGGTCTGCCCGCTCCTGTGGTCCACTCCATCCTGGGCTGCCAGCTCTTCCCATGAGCCTGGGTGTGCAGGTTCGGGTGCAGGAGGTGAGGGCTACCTATGCTTCCCAGAAACCAATTTAATTGTCAGTAAATTTCATCTCCACCAAATGTATACACAATTTGCAAATCTGAAATCAGAAGCTATAAGCAAAAGTATTTTTTTGCTTTTGTTATAAGAAATAACAGGAAACTAATTATAAATATTCAAGCCCAGCTGTATTCTCTGCTCGTGATTGTTTAAAGCTGTGGTTCCCAACCCCTGGGCCTGGGACCGGGCTGCAGAGCTCCACCCCCGCCCCACCCAGAAGGCCATGGAAAAATTATCTTCCATGAAACCAGTCCCTGGCACCAAAAAGGTTGGGGACCACTGGTTTAAAGCATCAGTAGGTGGCAGGCAGGACAGGGTTCCCAGGACACCTAAAGCAGGCTAGGGGATGAGGAGGGAAAAGATCCAAAGACAGCCAGTCCTCCCTTTTGTCTGCATCCTGAGGCATGTGGTGATGCATTCTGGAGAAGTGGTCACTTTGGAGTACAAGCTCTTCTTCTGGTGCCCTTAACCCCATTAATGTTCAAGGCGGCCACACCTTCAGAAGGAGGGGAGCAGAGGCGCACAGCAATTGCCATTCAAAGGGAGGCTGTAAGAATCAGACAAAGACGTTCCTGTGGAAACAGACTGGGGGAACCATGCAGTGTTTTCATCCTGACAAGCATGCCACGGCTAAGACTGCTCCGGTGGGCATTTACACAGCGCTGTACCGCGGCGGGGATTCGGCCTGAATAAGTGTACTGACCACCTTCCCCTCCAGCAGCCGTCCTCCCTGCTTCATGAAGGCACCAAAGGAATAGGAGCAAACCAGTGCTGAGCTAGGTACAAACCAAGCACAGTTCCTTTGACTGAGTCCTGAAATTAAGACTATGGAATTTGTCCTTTTTTCTTTAATCAGATGTGCTTTTTAAAAAAATATGCAGCCCACACACTCTATGCATGATCAAGAGATCACCAAAGGGGCTTACCTAATGTTAATATCAACTGGGGAAAACACATGTCTCCCTCCTGCCTCATAGTAATTAAATCGCAGAGGCATTTATATGAGCCACACAATTAAAAAGGGAAAGAAGATGGAATCCAAGAGAAACCTATAAAGATGATTAAGCTTGTTAAAATCAGAGCCATTAATGGAATAAACAGTGATGGCACTAAGCACAAATTGACAACATCTTTCTCAGATTCAGATATTTGCTAGAATGATAATTCCACTATTGATTATATTTAATTATTAAAATCTTCCCCCCAAATGAAATGCAAACTAGTTTTATGGATGACAGAGTCTTATTAACTAATGCGGCTAAATGATTTTAGTGACTATCATGCATGAAAATAGAAAAATTATTTGGCCTTTCATATTAAAACAATACAAATGTGATGAAAGTGACAAAAAGGTGATTTAAATCAACACGTTAAAATATAAGCTGTAGTTTCAAAGTTATGCTATCCTATGATTGAAGCTCCAAGTGGCGGCTTCTTGATCTGAACCCGCAAACGGACGTGAAGGGCGGCCAGGGAGCACGTCGGAAGCAGAGCCTCAGGTGGGGAGTGGCGTCCCAGCCTTGCAGTCTCCCCTTCCTCAGGCTCCTGCCTCCATGGGAAGAATATGATGAGCAGTAAGGACTAACAGTGTGTCCTCTCCTAGGGGAATTTGCATTTTAATGAAAGACATAACTTGACTCCACAGGAATGTAGCACGGAGCAAGAGAACTTGGGAAACTAGGAAGCCAAGGTGCTAGGGCAGTGGAAACCGGGGTTGAGGTGGAAGAACCAGGAGGATCCTTCCGTGTGAACCACCCGGAATCTCCGCCTCCCTGGGCCCGCCCCGTGGTGCATTGTCTTCCCCGGACGTGGGTTGGGGAAAACCTCATTTTCACCTATAGGTTCAACTCACACAAAAACATTTCGCCTGTGTGGATGTTGATGCAATTTAACAGTAAAATGACCATGATGTGAACAAACAGGAGACTTGAGACCTGGATTTAAAAAGAAAAAAAAAAACCTGATTCTATTATTCCATGATATATCAGACAAATGCATTTTAAAGCTTAACAGGACATACTTTGGTCTAGAACAGTCCCAGAGCAACTGTATAGGCTATCTAAAACTACATTTTTAAATATCCGAGGAAATCTCTATAAATCACTTCCATCAAATATGTGCATTAGTGATTCCCGCAAAACCCACCAGTCACTGAGACCTCACGACAAGATGCCTGTTTCTCAGTATTTTACTCAATTAACTTCATAAGCTTAAATTTGGCTTCACAGCAACAGCAGTAATGAAATGAGAGCTTGTGCCTGATACCAATTGGCTGCTTCCTGCCCAGACATTGCGGTTTTGCATTAACCCTTTTCAGAGGCAGGTCACTCTTCAAACGCTAACGCGAAATCCCCATTAACGTTACTGCTTTAAGTAATGCTGCCGGGAGTGCTGGGGGCCCTGGTCGACCCCTCAGCAGACCAAGTCCCTGCAAGAGGAAATGAGCTACCAGCCAGTACGCAGCAAAATTAGCAAGAGGCAGGATTCTGGCTCCTACTGAAACGGGAAACAAAGCTACAAAAATCTACCAGTGTGCTGCCCATGACCCATAAAGTGACGGCAGAGGCCAAGGTGTGGAAGCTCACTGTAGGTCACCCCTGTGTGCCCCCCTGCCCAGCCCTTCTTAATCTATAAGGTGAAACCTGCGGCGCCCCGTCAACATGATGCAACGCCACTGAAACACGGCTCTTGCGTGAGGCCGTGCACCAGAACGAGGCACGTGGGACACAGGCAGAGCCACGCGCAGGCGTCCAGGGTGGCAAAGCGAGCGGCGCCTCCAGGCAGAATGCCTCACTCCTGTGCCCACGGTGCATTCCTCGGCGGCAGGGACTCCATACAGTTTGCCCACCCGTCACTGCACCAGTGGATTAGACGATGAACTGACACTTTAAGTAGCCTTTGCTCCACCCTTGATTAGAAACTATCTTTAATTAAAACACCGCATCAGAATTCTGAACCAGTTTCATCCTGGCTCTCCTAAGTGCTTTGTACAAAACATTAACTCTGGAATCTCATTACACATTTGCAACCCCTGTGACAAACATAAATGATAATTTAGTTCTAATGCCTTCTTGAGCAAGCCGTATTTTTAAAGGCTCATGGATAGTAGTAACTTGCTCAGGGAAACGTGTGTTGGATTTATCATCTCTTTACTTTTTAAGCAAAGAGTTAGAGCTGGTGTTGCAACAGGCCAAGCAAATTGTGACAGAGCACACATCTGACAGCTCTAGGTGTTCATGCAAAAGCTGGCAATTCTACCTGGGTGCTGCTCCCAGCAAGCCAAAGTCCTTAGGTACCGAGAGACGGGGTAGGCAGTGCTCAGTTTGGCTTAGCTGAAGGGGTGTAAGAGACTCTGAACCCTGTAGCTCATTTGCTCCCAGGGGCAACCCTGAGTGGTCTGCATTAAATGTTAGAGAAGAACCTCACTGGGGAGGAAACAGATTTCTTGGGACTGCAGATGGGATGAACAAGTACTTGAAGGTTTGTGGCCACAAGGTCTAAATCTCCCGCATAGCTTCTGAGTGATCACACTTGCCGCTGTGCCCTCTCTGGTGCTGTTGTGCACACAGCCCCTCCTAACGGGACAGCCTCGTTCCCAACACATGGCCCCGTTCTCTCTGACTTTGGATGACAGGCCCAAGGGTGGGTTTTGACTTGAGCCGAGAGCAGCTCGTCCTTGCGCCTGTTGGTAGCCTGGGAAATGTCCTGGGGACAAAAAGCTCTACTCAAAAAGGGGCGAGCTGCGGGAACCGGACGCTGAGAACAGAAAGTGGGGATCGGGAGATACAGAAGCAGACGGGGACGACGGGGGCTGACGCTGCACGACATGTGCGGGCAGGAAGCGGAGAACGAGCCCTGGGGGTCTCGAGCCAGCCGAGACCGAGGGAAAACCAGACGTGGCTTGTGAAGGGGCAGGAGGAGGGGAGAGTCCAGGAGAGCAGCTGCGCCGTGCGGGTGGGGAGGACCAGTGAGGAGACACATGAGCTCCCGGCAACTTCCCTGTGCCGGGTCCCAGGAGACATGGGATACCTGGCTCCCTTGTGGGGGGGTTGTGAGATTTCTGCATCCTTATTCCAAGTCTAGCCCCATAATGTCTTAACTCCACCCGGAGCTGGCCTTGCCACAAATGGCAAATCTAAAAGTCTAGAAACGCGGTGGGTCAGCAAGGACATCTTGGATCATTCTGAACATGGTTCACGGCTATCATAAAGCAACCTCCCCGACTGCATTTCACTCTCATCTAGAGCATATCTGTCTTGTCTGTGTGGATGCAGCCGTTTCAGAAAATGCTTCTTCAGAGTGTGGCCCCAACCCGAAGTGGGTCCTCTCACTTCTCCCCTGGACCTTGGATTCACTGACCAGCATGATGACGGCAGGCAAGTCGCCCTCCATAGGAAAAGGAGAAAAATAAAGACTCTACTTCTTTGTGTTATTTGGAAGGTCAAATGGAAGTAGCAATCGTAAGGTGGCTGGTGAATTGTGAAGTGCTATACAGTGAAAGAGCTTTTCAAATGACTGTTGCCAATTTGTTAGTTCCCATTGGCTACATCCACTTCTGACACTCAAAGCCCAAATTTCCAAAATTTCAGAAAGAAAGAAAGGTACTATATCAATAATATAAGAGTAAAGCACATTGTAAGTAAATAATCCATATTTCCAGGAATGCAATATAGACCTTGTCATATTATAAATAACCCACGTAAGATATCTACCTGCCTGTCGTCTGGAGCATACTTTGAGATCCTTTGTTTTATGGTACAAAATAGTGTTGTTCGACTCCTTCCCAGGGGTTGAGAAAAGTTGGGCGTTGATGACAAGCACTCCACAAACATTCATTAAGCGAATAGTCAAGCTTAAATAGACGCACAAAATATTTCCCCATATAAAACATGAAAAACATTATCACCTCACCATCGGAAACATACCAGTAGATGATTATTAATAATGCTCTTTTCAAGGCCAAAATCAAGTACTATATACATTTCTGCTTGTTTTAAGTAGACAAAAGAAATATAAAATAACATTGATTGGCATCTATTGGATAAAACAAAAAGCGCTTGTCTGAACAAGAGAATATTCCCAATTCTGTCCCTTTCCAAAATGTGTTTGTCTGTGTCTAGTGGTGCTTGGGGGACGTGGGGCGGAGCTGGCTGCAAGGAGGGAGGAGGCTGAGCCCCAGGAACACTCACTTTCTTCAGGGTCACGTGACGTCAGCTCCAATGCGCTGGCGGAAGGCAGTGGTCGTCCTGCTCAGCGAGTGCATCCATTCCCAGGGGCAGGAGCACTCCCTGCTTGGTGTTGAGAGGGTGGCGGGGCTTGGTGTCAAAGAGCTCATTAAAAATAATCTCTTTGTTTAAAATTAGCATTTTAAAGCCCTTCGCTGTATAAAACAACGCTTCCTTTTAAAAACTGGTCATCTACGCCACTCTGAGCATCATTATTGGTCCAGGATGAACTTTTTCTCCAATCCCCAGAGAAATTAGGAAAATAAAGACAATATAGCAAATTTTCATAAAGCTTAATTTATTCAATTTAAAGAATTGTTCTTTATTCTGAAACTGTATCCTTAAAGTCTTAAATTTTCCTTTATTTGATGAAATGATGGTGATATTAGACAATGGTGTTTTTAAAATGTAATTTGAAAAATTAAAAGTTAGCAAAACAACAGCAGCAACGTGTATGTGCGTGTTGGCAGGGGCGGAATTTTACTGGCCCACGACATCCAAAACGTTCCAGGAGCCTCTTCTCTAGAAAACTCTCCAAGAACCTCCCCTGTGTCCCCCGCCCCTTCTTCGCCCCGTCCTATTTGGGCGTATCTCTTGCATTGCTCTAGACACTGTGTTTTTGACTCTTCCGCCCTATCCTTTGAGTTTCTGGAAGGCAGAGACTAGGTCCTGTTCAATCCCATCCTGAGCAGCTAGAACAACAGCATGGTGTCACACTCACAATATGTTACAGGTCAAATATTTGAAAATAACATGAGAATGCTGATTTCTAATAATTTTTAAAATTTTATCTGAATATGTGGGTAATTTATGAAATATTTTCAGCAAAAAGTAAAATTCCTTTCTTGCTTTGTTGATGAAACTCTAGCTCCTAAATGTACCAAATCTTTTTAACTTTTTTTTAACTTTAACATGACAATTTCTCACATCGAAATGTTGGAAATGGTTTAGGCTCCAAACCGAATTGAAGTCTCACCTACAATATTCCAATTTAGTAATTGCCACCTTTTGAATAATAATAAAAAGGATGTTGTTATTTGGAAGAGATATACACTATGCTTAGAAAAACTGCTAACCTTTCAAATCTTCCTAGTTTTTTAATTCACTAGTTTTCTAAATAGATTAGTGCTAACTTTCTTTTTTCACTTTTATCCTCTTTTCAATGGGTTTAATTAAGAGCATTTGAAAGTAGATATGAACTTCCAAGTTCAGAGTCAGGACTGTTCACAGCATCATTAATTCTCATACAACCTTCTTCATCAGAAATATCAGGGAAAAAAGGGATGTATAGACCTACAGTCTGTATATTATTAGCAGCCAGTATTAAATGCAGGGTGGGTGTATTATTCCATAGTCAATTTTCCATATTGCACAACTTTGATTTCCACACTCATCACATTGCTTCCTCTCCCTGGTAGCCCTTGGCCCACACAGAGCCCCATTGGTGGCTTCAATTTAGCATCTTTCAGCAGCTGCAAATTTATATTCCTGAAAACATTCCTTGATTTTGATCTATCCCTTTTCTACTTCCTATTTTCCAACAATGAAACAACCTGGTAGTCAAAAATCTTTTAAGTCGTATCATCCAAGTGGTTATCTTGGTGCTTGTGTTGTGCTGTGGTATTCTTGCACAGAAGATTGCTTGTAACAAAACCATTACTGGTTGAAATTTGGGAATGGTTTCATCAATTAAAGATAAGACAATGATGGTATTCGCCACATGAAAAATGGTTGGGAAAACAACACTTAGGAATGTCTAGCTCTTTGAAGGACTTAACAGGCTAGAGAGAGACTTAGTGGCTCTAGCTCCAAAGAGCAGCTCTAGGGCCCATGGAGGGAAGATCCCAAGAGACAGATTTCAGTGAACATAAAGAAAGTTCAATTTATAATTAAGGCTGAAAAAATGTGTTGATTGATGAAGAAGCCCACGCTGTGTCGTTGCAAGACTTTTAAGAGAAAAGGTGTGGGTTGCATGAGGTCTTGACACCTGGACACCCCCACACTGGATGAGGACTTGGGTTGGAGGTGACCCCTAAGTTCCTTCACACATAATGCCACCATCTGTACACTGCCAAGGACCACAGGCTGCCCCTTGTGTCTCAGGGACTCCTACCATAAATCGTCATGCACTCCCTAGAATTAGCTGAATGGATTGGATGAAGAAAAGCTTGAAAGAAACGCAGACTGTTGGTTTTACCAGGATAATAAGAACTTAGCACCAATAGTTACATCTTCGGTACCCTACCTGGACCGGACAGTTGTAAGTGTGCCGGCGCATACACACACACACACACACACACACACACACACACACAGTCACTCTCTCTCTCTCTGTGTCTCTCTCTCTCTCTCTTTCTCTTTCTCTGTCTTCCACCAGTTCTACTTAGGATTCCAAATAAAATCTGTAAACAAGGAATAAAATTAGATCTCTGAGCAACACCAAGAGCCTCGACCTAAGCAAGCCCCGAGCACCCTCACCCAGGAACACCCTCTCCCTGGAACACCCTCTCCCCAGAGCTCCGTTCTAAGCCTTCTGCCTCCCGCCACCCACTCCTGTGTGCACCCTGAGCACTGCCCAGGCAAGGCCGGCTCTGGAATCACCCACCGCCGCCCACCCAGGCTGCTCCCCCGTCCTCCCCAGCCCATCCGTCTGCTGTTGTCCTCCTGTTTCCCTCCCACGGGGCCACTGGAGCCCCCTTTCCACTGTAGGCAGCTTTCTAGGGCAGGGCTGCAAACAGGCTGACAACACGGGGCTCATCTCCATGACGCCCGCACCCTGTGGGCAGCCCCGTGGGGCGCAGAACACCGGGCAGGGTGCCTGGCACCAGCGCCCGTCTGAGATGCTCACGGGCTGGACAGTTAGTTCATTGCCGGCCTCCATGAGAATAGTTTCAGTCTCGAGTGTGAGAGAACGAGAAAAGAAAGAATGGGAATTTTTATTCTTAAAATTCTTTATGAATTAAATAAAGAGAAAAGCTCACATAGTAATCTTGCTCTTGGTTCCAGAAAATTTGAATTTCAAGAAAAGAGGACAAAAATAGGCATTATATATCTAATTCCAGCGCGTTTCTCTCCAAGGGATCCTCCCTCTAAGAATTTTATTTTAGGTGCTGCTTTTTCTCAATACCATCTTCAAGAGAGGTTGGCTTTCTAAGAACTTCCCGGCACCTATCCACAGGCGGGCGTCGGGTAAAGCCGCTCTGCCGTCAGGTGGAGACTGTTCAGTGAACGCCAGTTTAGAAAGCAAAAAAAAGAAACAATGGTGATATAGCACCTCTTGTATACTCCTGGATAGAGCTGGAATGCATTCTACTAAGCGAAGTATCCCAAGAATGGAAAAACAAGCACCACATGTACTCACCATCAAATTGGTAGTAACAGAACAACACGTAAGTGTACATATAAGAATAACATCTACTGGATGTCGGGTAGGGAGGGAGGGGGAGGGGGAGGGGCGAGGGGAGGAGGGGACGGGTATATGCATACACAAAGGGTGCAATGCGCACCCTCCGAGAG
>RJWJ010041827.1:0-13320 GCA_004363605.1 Indri indri | reverse complement strand
AAAAAAAAAAAAAAAAAAAAAAAAAAAAAGTAGAGAGGCAAGGAGAAGAGGGAACCAAGCATTAACTTATTCAACAAGCATTTATTTAATGGGTCATAAAATGCAGAGAAGTTTGGTGAGGTTTGGAGTGATAATATTTAGTTATGTGATTTTATTTACAGAAAAATGGAAAATTACATTTGAAAAACAGAATAAAAGGCAACCTATTAAAAACATTTATCTTCACTTGTAAAACTACTTAAAAATAAATCAATTATTAAAAATATAATTCTTATTCATGGGCATCTTATCCGTTCTTTCAATGAAATGGTATTTAAGACCCATCACTCTCTTTTCTATCTAGTGTTCACTGCAGTGGTTTGTCTCTCTCCTTCAGTTTATGTTACAATGGTCCCAGTGTCCCTTTGCTGTCAGTATCTTCCCCTCTTTACTCTACTGAAAGCTCTATGAAGCGCGGTAGCTGGTTGAAAGCCAGGCTAAAAGCCTCTGACGGTACCTTTCTGCTCCAGTGGCATTCCATAATCTGGAACCAACCTTTTTTCTCCAATCAGGCCAGTCTCCCAAGGATTTCTCAAATATGCCAAGAACTAGTCCCTTTGATGACATTTGTTCTCCCTAGATTAAGTAGCATTGTGTCCACAAAGTCAAGTCACCTGACTTTTACTAATTGCTCAACTTGCTGAATTCTCTGGCATCTATTATGATTACCAGTTGTTGAATAATTTGTTAATCAAACATGCCATCATACAGTAATTACAGTGAGCAGTCCTACGGCACCAGATGCACGTTCTTTGAAAGTTAACACTAGATTATTTAGCGTACAATGTTACAAGAATAGCAAGCAAGCAAATAATGAATGAAACAGCAAAACCAAAAAATATTTTATAATGCAAAATAATTACATTATTTTTACATGATTCTGATGTAAAAACAATATTTTATGTAATCTGATTTCTAAGACAGATTTTTAATCTTTCAAATAGTTTCCAATGAAATAAGCCTGATTTTTGCATATCTTGAAAGGACTGCCAATTATGACCCTATGGAAATACATGGAAACAAAACTGTTTCAAAAATACCTTAAGAAGTTCAAGCCCTGAACGAATAGCTGTGTCTGGACTTACACCCTCCTCTTCATCATCTGCTGTCCCCTCTATTGATTTATTCATCAATTTTACTAGTGCACTATTAAAAGAAGAAAATGTAAATTAGTAACAATACTAGATTGACAACTGTATTCCAATTGCATTGTGACAGAATATACACAGAATATTAAAAGATCACATTGAAAGAAGTTTCTGTGGTGAAAGAAGTGAAAACTCTGTCTTCTATTTGACAGCTGAGTGTCCTTTTTAGTTTAACCCCCTAAAAAATTTAATGTGTCATAAAACCTCTACTAAAAAATAACAAAACTAAATGATATAACATACCAGTAATATATTTTGTAAGCATAAGCGATTTAATATTCATTTCCATATATAAAGGGATCATTTTCAGTTTCCTGAGTGGGCAAATGACAATTCACTCAAAACAAAATACAAATAGTACATATATACATGGACAAATGTATTAAATTCATCACTGGTAATTTACAGAATCAGTAATTTTATTTCTAGAGATTTATAGCAAAAAAGCAATTCATGGCCGGGCGCGGTGGCTCATGCCTGTAATCCTAGCACTCTGGGAGGCCGAGGTGGGTGGATTGCTCAAGGTCAGGAGTTCGAGACCAGCCTGAGCAAGAGCGAGACACTGTCTCTACTAAAAATACAAAGAAATTATTTGGACAACTAAAAATCTATATAGAAAAAATTAGCCGGGCATGGTGGCACATGTCTGTAGTCCCAGCTACTCGGGAGGCTGAGGCAGTAGGATTGCTCGAGCCCAGGAGTTAGAGGTTGCTGTGAGCTAGGCCAATGCCATGGCACTCTACTCCGGGCAACAGAGTGAGACTCTGTCTAAAAAAAAAAAAAAAAAAAAAAAAAAGCAATTCATCACTCACAATCAGATTCATCGGTTAGAAATTACATAATTGCCCAAAATCATGGAGTTAGTTTTTCAAACTACTACCACAAAACGGAATATTACCGGGTCAATAAAAATCAGACTATGCAGCAACATTCTACTATTATAAGTTAAAAAAAAAATGTGTTTTGAGATTCTCTTTACACATCAGTAAACTAAAAAGGTACTACGTTATTATGAGAACATTAAATTATTACAACAACCTAGTACATAGAAAATATTCAAATAAAGATTTGGGTTAAATTTTTTTCCTTTGGTATTATTTAAGTACAAAATATACATAGGGGCTAGACATGGTGGTTCACTCCTGTAATCCTAGCACTGTGGGAGGTCAAGGCAGGAGATTATTTGAGGCCAGGAGCTCGAGACCAGCCTGAGCAAGAGTGAGATCCTGTCTCTGCTAAAAACAGAAAAAATCAGCCAGGTGTGGTGGCATGCACCTCTACTCCTAGCTACTCAGGAGGCTGAGGCAGGAGGATAGCTTGAGCCCAGGAGTTTGAGGTTGCAGTGAGCTTTGATGATGCCACTGCACTCTAGCCTAGGCAACAGAGCAAGACTCTTCTCTGAAAAAAAAAAGGAAAAAAAAAAAAAGGATGCAGATGTTGAAATTTAAATTAATTTTAGCACTTTTATTTCCCCTTCTATGTCACAAGATTTAAAAATTCATTAACATCTTCAGATAATACAGTAACTTTTCTTTGAAAAACAACTTGGTAAGTGTGTGTGTGTGACCATTAGCTTCATGTATAATTTATATACCATATAATCTGCCTACTTAAAATGTACAATTTGGTGGTTGTAGAATATTCACAGAAATGTGCAACCATTACGAGCTCCTTGCTGAACACACTCCCTCACTGTCCTAAGCCAAACCCCTCACCCACCAGCAGTCACTCCCCATTTACTCCTGACTCCCTCCAGCCCTGGGCATTCACTAATCTATTTTCTGCCTGTAAACATTTGTCTATTCTGAACATTCCATATTAATGAAATTATAAAATATGTGGTCTCTGTAACCACCTTTCACTTAGCATGTTCTAGAGGTTTATCCATGTTATAGCATGTATCAGCATATCATTTATTTCCAAATAATATTCCAGTATATAGATATAAGAAAATTTATTAATCCATTCAACAGTTGATGAATATTTTAGGTTGTTTCCATTTTTTTGCTATTATGAATAATGTTCCTATAAACATTTATGCTCAGGTTTTGTATGAACACAGATAAATATTTTCATTTCTTTTGAGCATGTACTTAGGAATGGAACTACTGGATGGGTCATGTGATAACTCTATGTTTAACTTTTCTGAGGAACTGTCAAACTGTTTTCCAAAGCAGCTCTGCCATTTCACATTCCTACTACTAATAGCAATATATGAGGGTGCCAAGTTTTCCACATCTTCACCAACACATCTTTTTATTATAACCATCCTAATGGTATCTTACTGAGGAGATACACGCACATGTATATTAACATTCCCATATCCACAAAAAAATTGCCCGATATCCCCCTTTTGCATTCGACCTCTCCCTCTTCCCACACGGGCAACCACTGATTTGGTTTCTGTCACCACAGTTTTCTAGAATTTCATATATTTTGTGTCTGACATTGTCTACATGACATAATGCTTTCAAGACTCATCCATGTTGTTGCACATTATCAGAGTTTGTTTCTATTACTGAATAGAAAGAAACAAAAATTCCACTGTATGAATATACCGCAGCCTGTTTAATCAATTACTACGTGATGAACTTCTGGGTACTTTTAGTTTACAGATACTATGAATAAAGCTGCTAAAATAAGTACAACTCTATGAGAGTGTATGTTTTCTTTCCTCTTAGGCAAATATCTAGTACTAGGATTCCTGGGTTGGATGGTAATGTTATGTGAACATTTATTGTTATAAGGAACTATTTTCCATCTCATCAAGACCTGGTTTGGTGAGTCCATATCGCCCCTCATCAACACGGGATAGTCAGTGTCTTTAATTTTAGCCATTCTAGCGGGTGTGTAGTGGTATTTCTCAGTATAATTTCAACTTGCATTTCCCTAATGAGGATAGTGTTGACGGTATGTATCTTATTGGTAAAGTGCCTATTCAAATATTTTGACCATTTTAGGCTGGGCGCGGTGGCTCACACCTGTAATCCTAGCTCTCTGGGAGGCCGAGGCGGGCGGATTGTTTGAGCTCAGGAGTTCGAAACCAGCCTGAGCAAGAGCGAGACCCCGCCTCTACTAAAAATAGAAAGAAATTAATTGGACAACTAAAAATATATATAAAAAAATTAGCCGGGCATGGTGGCGCATGCCTATAGTCCCAGCTACTTGGGAGGCTGAGGCAGGAGGATCGCTTGAGCCCAGGAGTTTGAGGTTGCTGTGAGCTAGGATGACGCCACGGCACTCTAACCTGGGCAACACAGTGAGACTCTTGTCTCAAAACAAAACAAAACAAAACAAATATTTTGACCATTTTAAAATCAAGTCCTTTGTCTTATTGAGTAGTCAGAGTTCTTTACATATCCTCGATATAATCCTTTATCAAATACATACTTTTCAAGTATTTTCTCTTAGTCTATGGCTTGATATTTCTTTTTCTTAACAGTATCTTGCAGAGTGGAAAAAAAGTATTTTTTTCAATGCTTGTGCTTTTATGTTCCGTCTAAGAAATCTCTGTCTACTGTATCTTGCTTTCTGAAATTTTTAGCTCTGACATTATATATTTTCAAAAACTGTTTCCAATTTGAGAAAAAAGATCCCAAATTAAGTTTATTAAGAAATCCTATTAAACAATGCATGAATTTAACAAGATTATAAGTATGTTTGAAAAATTTATAAATGTATCTGACTACTTATGATAGGTTCCATGTATACACTTACTTAGTAAGTATTTATTGACTACCTATCATTTTCTGAGTCTTATCATCTATAATGGAAATACAGACCAAAACATGACAGAAATAATCTCTGCTTTCACTGTAATGCTGGTAATCATCACTGTAAGCCAAGGAGCCATAAAAAAAAGACTCAAGTCTTGAAACCAGGATTGTAGTCTTACCTGTTATGAAAAGTATTTTTCCTCATTTATACATTAGCTAAATAATATATCCTTCATATACTTCACAGGGGTATCCTAAAGCAAAAGTTCATCACCAAACAACCTACCTCTTCGAAACTGCTTGGGAAGTCTGTGTTCCTTTCTCTCCTATGCTGTCCAACAACTGTTACAAACCCTCCCCTTTCTAACTCAGGTCTAAATCCTTCCATTGAGCAGACGATCTCATCTTTAGCATAAGGGAGAATGATGGAGTCCTTGAGTAAAAACTCTTCTAATTTTCCATACTTTATCTTCTACCCTCCTTTAATGTGTGTCTATTATTTCATCATGTGATAAGGTAAGTTGTCCTTCCTGTTCTGCTTCCTTAGGAATGTTGCTCCATCATAGCCATATTCCCCTTCTCTCATCTTCGATTTCTTTTCTTTTCAATAATATTCAAAATTCTTTAATTAAAAACAACAGCAAAAGACTCTTCTTCACACTTACTCCCTTTCCATTATCTCCTTTTTCTCCCCCCCTCCCCGCCCTTTTTTTTTTGAGACAGAGCCTTACTATGTTGCCCTGGCTAGAGTGCCATGGCATCACCCTACCTCACAGCAACCTCAAACTTCTGGGCTCAGCCTCCCAGCACGCGCCACCATGCCCAGCTAATTTTTTCTATTTTTAGTTGCCTGGCTAATTTCTTTCTATGTTTTAGTAGAGATGGGGTCTCACTCTTGCGGAGGCTGGTCTCGAACTCCTGACTTCAAGCGATCCTCCTGCCTCAGCCTCCCAGAGTGCTAGGATTACAGGTGTCAGCCACCACGCCTGGCCCCTCTCCTTTACTTTCTTTTTTTTAATTCTTAATTTTTTTTTTTTGAGACAGAGTCTCACTTTGTTGCCCTGGCTAGAGTGAGTGCCGTGGCGTCAGCCTAGCTCACAGCAACCTCAAACTCCTGGGCTCAAGCAATCCTTCTGTCTCAGCCTCCTGAGTAGCTAGGACTACAGGCATGCGCCGCCATGCCCGGCTAATTTTTTTATATATATTTTTAGTTGTCCAGATAATTTCTTTCTATTTTTTTTAGTAGAGACGGGTCTCGCTGTTGCTCAGGCTGGTCTCAAACTCCTGAGCTCAAACAATCCGCCCACCTTGGCCTCCCAGAGTGCTAGGATTACAGGCGTGAGCCACCGTGCCCGGCCTCCTTTATTTTTTATAGCTAAACTGTATACACTGGTCGTCCACACATCTCAATTTATCTCCTAAAACAGAGTTTGGAAGTGTGACAAGATTATTTATATCTTTGATCGTCTCAAACCTCAGGGTAGCCAAGTGGGACCTAGTGGGTTCCTACTGAGCTTGGCCAGTTAACACCAGGCTTGAGCAGTCTTCTCTGCTCAAATATCATCTATCATTTTCTCCGTGCACCATAATGTAGATGTTGGGAAGCACTGTCTGATGTCTCTCTGAATCCATGGTACTCTGGATTTGCCCCTGCTACCTCACAGAAATTGTTCTGACCATTGTGATTTTTTTCCTTTTCCTAATCTGACCCCTCCAGCTTTTAGTATCTCTTTTAGCTCCTGTGACATCACTTTTTTCTGATTTTTACTTTGCCCCCTCAAAAATTTTTTTTTAAACAATGAATTCTGTATCTTCTGCTAGACCCTTAATTACTAATTTCCCTGAGGATTTGGTCCTCCACCTTTTTCTTTTTAAAACTTTACCCTCTCTCCTAGATTTCAACCATTATCACAATGACTACTTCATTTTCAAACTACCTACAGAACATTAACTAACTGTAGCATATGTACATTAATTTCTATGGATATACATGTCTGAGGGAAAAAACTTAGGAAATAAAAGGTTACATTTAGAATGATTTTCTACTATCCCTAATCCTTGTTTTCAAAATCCTATATTTCTGTTAAAGTACATGCAATTTTAAAAATGTTTCTTGATTCCTTTTCCTTTTATTCTTTGGTATCTGCTAGTTTTTATTCCTGGAATCGTTACTAACATTTATTCAGCACCTAACATATATGAGGCATTATGCTAAGAGTTTTACACATTCATATATTATTTAAGCCTCTTGATAACTCTAGTGAGTAGTAATTATTGTTGTCCTTATTGTAAAGATGAGGAAACGGAAGCTCAGAGTAGCTTAAGTAACGTATCCTAGGACACAGGGCTGATTACCTGCACTACACTTCCCCTGCAACTCTCACTGGCTAATCCCTATTATTCCTACTATCTTTCACTACCGTAGCCTAAGTGCTGCATTATTTCAGGAGCCTTTGCTAACAATTAACCCATCCCACACGAGTTGGGTTATGTAATCTTCCCCAATTACTCAATGTACTTTACAAATCATTCCATTTTAGTAAGTTTATGTTAAATGAATAAACTCTGTATCTGTAATTTAATATTCCATGAAGATTTGATTACATGGAAGGATTGTATGACTTTTTTCTCACTAAAATTTATAAACTGACATTTGCAGAAAATTATTCTATTAGAAATCTTAACCATAAGTTGCTTTCTCTGAGCCCAAATAACTCACGATGCTACTGAAAAAACTGAGTTTTTGGTCTTTTCACAGTGGAGATCTAACACTAGCTCATAATTTGCTAAAGCAATGAAAGCCCGGTGAGGCTTCATGGGGGACTTGATTTCCCAATGCTATTACATGTCTCTTTCAAAGTTAATATGCATACACAAGAGTGTCTACTTTTACTGTATCATATCCTTGATCTATCCTATTAATATCAAATGGTACAGAGCAAAGGACAATGACATGGAAAATAACACATACATCTAGGTTTAAGTTATGATTTTTGACAATACCCAGCTGTGAACAGACCAATGATTCCCTTAAAACTTTATAGCCTTAGTTTCCTTATTTGCAAGTAAGAAAATTAAAGGATAAGGAAATCTTTTTAAAGTAGTCAATTCTGACTTGATTTTTGTATACTGGTGAATGATAGGGGTCTACTTTCATTCTTCTGCATGTGGCTTTCCAGTTTTCCTAGCACCATTTATTGAAGAGAGTGTCTTTTCCCCATTGTTATGTTCTTAGCACCTTTGCAAAAAATTAGCTGGTTGTAAAAGCATGGATTTGTATCTGGAGTCTCAGTGTGATAGAGGCCTTCTGCAAGTCAATGACAGAGGTTTCAGAAAAAAAATCAAACTTGTTGATATACCTTGATCTTAGGCTACAGCCTCCAGAACCGTAAAAAATTATTTCTGTTGTTTAGGCCATCCAGTTTTTGGTATTTTGTTATGGCAGCCCTAGCAAACTAATACAATCAGCATGTGATACAACCACAGCAGTGATTTACATAACGTGAAATAATGGCTTGGGGACTAGAATTGATTCTGAATTCTAGGCTGTTTGGGAAAAGAACCAACTACTACTTGGAACCCAGCATACAAAGAGATACATAGCGTATCCACTGCAAAAATGACTAATGTAAGAGAAAATCACCCACCAAAGTTTATAACAGGAAATCATTACAACCACCTAAAATGTCTGAAATTATGGGAATAGTTAATAAAAATCAATTGCTGTCAATTTAATGTTTAGATGCTAAGCTGCTTACTCTTTCTTTCACCCAGGCGGGATGGAGTACAGTGGTTCCATCATAGCTCAATGCAGCCCTGAACTCCTACACTCAAATGATTCACCTCAGCCTCCTGGGAAGCTAGGACTACAGGCACCTACCACCATGCCTGGCTAATTTTTTAAATTTTTTGTAGAGATGGGGTCTTGCTATGTAGCTCAGGCTGGTCTTGGACATCTGCCTCAAGCAATCCTTCTGCCTTGGCTTCTGAAAGTGATAGGATTATAGGAATGAGCCAGTGCCTTGCCTTAGGCTGCTTACTTTTTAAATATTATCTCTAATTCTCATAATCATCAAACGAGATTTGTATATCCACACTGAAGTAGAAAATAAATGAAAACTCAGATAAACTAGAGTTTTTCCAAAGCCACGAAGTAGACTTACATTTGAAACCAGATTTATCTAATGACAATCTTGTCCTCTTTTCTACAACACACCATTCTGTTCTCAGACATCAAATGAACATTGTTGTAATACGTGCTACAGAATATTATGTGGCCATAAAAAATATTTTCAGAAAATTCAGAGGTTGGTTGATATCCACATAGATCTAAAATTTCCTTCTTTCTACCTATCTCTGCATTCTAGGTTTTCTTTAATGAGCACAGATAAGCTAAAAATAAACACAAGAACACTTCAAAAATGAACAGCATTAATTAAAGCCAAAGATCATAAAAGTGAATAGGACTTTCAAGCTGAATGATGTATGCGTCTGCCATTACAAAGAGGTATTCTGAGAAGCTTTTTAGGTCTGTTTAGGGGCCCCAAATTTGAATTTACTACACTGTTGTTTCATATTAAAATCTATTTTTGAGAGAATTTATTTCCTAGCTTACCTTATGGCTTCTGAATCAATGTGCACAGGCGCAATTCTTTCCAACAGAAATTTGACCATCTCTAGAAAAGGATTTGTTGGCTGCTTAGGATTTGCAAGTTTCCGGGCTATTTCTCTCTATAGAAAGAAAATAGTTTTACCATAAGTATGATTTGCTCTCATGTTTTTCAAAATAAAAATGATTGATAAAAAAGCATTTAAAGATTCAAAGCCAGCATAAGTGAAAAAAAGTTTTCTGTGTTAGACCCTGACTAAAATTTATGCATTCATTGAGCAATCACTGCAAAATCTGGACACTGGAGAACAGAAAGGGAATGATGTGGTCTCTGAGTGAATTCTGCCTTGTCTCATATTTTCTTGTCTCATGAAATTATTGTTTAGTGTAACCACATTTTTTTATTCGGAAAAAAATAAAAACAATTTGCAATTTTATCAGTACGTTTTATTGGTTTTTACTATTTCATAATTTGAAAGAATATTGTGTTTTGTTTTAATAAACTTCACTTTTGAAAAAATGAGATATTCATAACTAAATATTTGTAAACATTTTCAGTCTGGAGAACATAATTGAGGTATAAATGAGAATCCTGTACTCCCCTGAATTTTATTTATAAATTAGACATAGAATTATTGAAGACTGTTAGATAGCCCCAAGAATAAAAGTAACTCTCAATATAAGCTCAAAGACTATGGTATTACATCAAATAGTTCCTACAAAGACAGACATTCTTGCTGGACATTTCTAAAGAGGAGCACTTACTAATTATAGAGGCTGACTCCCTGTTAAATTTACAATGTGCTGGGCAGTAGGTAGGGAAATTTACTTTAAGAACAAGACTTTTATAGCAGGCCACTGTGGCTCACGCCTGTAATCTTAGCACTTTGGGAGGCCAAGGTGGGAGGGCTGCTTGAGGCCAGCCTGAGCAACAGAGCAAGACCCCATGTGTTGGAAAAAAAAAAAAAAATTTAAAAATCAGCCGATTGTGATGGCATGCATCTGTAAGTCTCAGCTCCTCGGGAGGCTGAGGCAGAAGGCCCTTCTGAGCCCAGGAACTGGAGATTGCAATGAGCTATGATGATGCCATTGCACTTTAGCCCAAGCAACAGAGTGAGACTCTGTCTCAAAACAAAACAAAACAAAAAACAAGAACAAGCCTTGTAATGGAATATTTAAGATAAGTAAACATGGATCTTAGCTGAGAAGATAACGCACGTTAAACGTGCTTTCCAAACTATAAAGCAACAACAAATGATATTCACTCTATTTATTAGCTTTTCTCATAAAAAATATTTTAGTGATATATATTCAGGAGGACAAAGGGGGAAAAGATCATATTAAATATCATCCATATTTGCTATTAGAGTATAAGTCCAAAGGACTCAGATTCTGAAGAAAATTTCTTAGTCATTAGGAGATGCCTGATTTTAGTAATCTGTAATTAACCAAACAAAATTTCAGCATTAGAGAAAAAAAAAATACTTTATTTGGTGCTTAATCTTTATATACTTTGCTCTAAGCCACAAGTTCACATTTTAAATCTGAATTTAAATACTATATATCTTTTGAAATTAATCTCATTTTGTTAAATATCCCTAAAAGGTGATTTTTTTCCCTCCAGTACAAAATTTAGTTAACCTAAGAAAAATATGTCAGAGATTGTCTAAAACCAATATGAATGTTGAAAAATGGCTAGGTCACTAATAAGTGGAAAAACTAGGCATTAGGAAAGACAGATATGGTAGTACATAGAAGCACAGAAGAAATTAAAAAGTGGTAAGGGGAAAAGAATGCATAATTATTTAAACATAGTAACAGAACGATATAAAACACATCTATGTATATAAACAATACAAGACAAACCAGTGTTTCAAACCTGACATTTTTATATTCCCAAATAACCTTACACTTAGCTAATCCCTCATAACAACACTTCATGTAGGTGATATTTAGGTAATCTTTCATAATAATTATTTTAAATTTACATGTGATAATATTAAGTGATATTGAAGGTAAGAAGCAAGCCGAATTAGTTTGTGGCAGGTAATTAGCAACAAATGAACAGTTTTCTTTACACACTCAAGAAAAAAGAAATAACCACGCATACTTCCAATACACAAACAGAAATATCTAAGACCAACAAGAAGTTTTATAACTGAAAAGCAGTTGAGAAAGCTTCAACCAGAAGTAACCATATGCAGTCCTTTTAGGAAATGACGGTTGGCAGAAAGAGTTAAAAAAAAAAAAAAAAAGTTTTTCTGTATCCCTGACAATGTTTCCAAAATATCTGATCAAATCTATGCTTTCACTGCAGAATATTACTACTACTATATATTTATTAAATAATACATTGTTTAGTGTACTAAGCACTTTCAAGTAATATCAAAATCATTTTATGAAAGGTATTCTTTCTTGTGCACAGTAATCCTTGTGGTATACTTTTTTTCTCATAGCTAATCAAAACAATTCCTAAAGGAATTGAATATTATCAATATTTTTTTGCAGCAGGAATCAGTAAACCACATAAAGATATAATACCAGTTTCTCACAAGAAACAATTTCCAAAGGTTTAACTTTCCTATTAAAGTGAAATGCCACTGTCATTGAATTATAAAAAAAGATGAAAAGAAACCAGAAAACACTCTACAAGTGGTACTAAAAGGCATAATTTAGCATCTCTCTCACCTTTTCTTCATTTCTTCTCTACCTCCTTCAGGTGATAGAACTGTGCTAATACATAGAACCATGCTTAAATCTCAGACTTCTGAATACAACTGCTAAGACGTTATCTTCCCTTGTCCCTAAAGCATCTCCTCACATACCCAGTTACCCAAGCTGGAAATACAGCAGTAATTCTTGACATAGTGGTCTAATTCCTACTCATCCTTTAAGACTCAACTTAGGAGTCATTTCTTCTAGAATAAGCCATTCCCTGATGTATTTCCACCCATGCCTGGGATGAGTGATGTTCCTCTGTGTTACCAAAGCACATGAGTGTATCAGAACACTTATCACACTGTATTCTCTATTATTTGTCTACTTCTGCCACCTAATCTGTAAACTCCATGAGGGAACACGTATAACACAATTTACTAAATTACACAGTGAATTTTAACAGTGTAAGCTTGATCAAGGAACGAGATATTTGGACTACTGAAGATACAATGCATATCCAGATAACTCCATAGAGAAGATTTTTTTTTAAAAAGTATGGTCCATGAACCATTCATATCAGAATTACTATGAAACTTAGTTAAAAGATGGAAATTCATGATCCCACTTTAGACTTATTTTAAGGATGCCTACTGTTTGTAATGTGTGTATAAGACCATAAGAATTACCATTTCTTTAAATCCTATAGGGCAGTACAGGGGTCCTTGAATTAGGCCATAATATTAACAATATTTCATTTCACTTTATTTTTTACAAATCCTATGACCTTGGTAATATTTATATATTAAGAATATGAGGGCCGGACGCGGTGGCTCACGCCTGTAATCCTAGCACTCTGGGAGGCCGAGGTGGGCGGATAGTTCTGAGCTCAGGAGTTCGAGACCAGCCTGAGCAAGAGCGAGACCCCGTCTCTACCAAAAATAGACAGACATTAATTGGACAGCTAAAAATATATATAGAAAAAATTAGCCGAGCATGGTGGCGCATGCCTGTAGTCCCAGCTACTCGGGAGGCTGAGACAGTAGGATTGCTGAGCCCAGGAGTTTGAGGTTGCTGTGAGCTAGGCTGACGCCACAGCACTCGCCCCAGGCAAGAGAGTGAGACTCTGTCTCAAAAAAAAAAAAAAAAAAAA